>CAWUHX010000452.1:0-151573 GCA_963922205.1 Romanomermis culicivorax
TCGTGCAAAAATATGTACATGCAAGCGAGAATAGCATATATAATAAGACCTATTTGCTGTAGTTATGGCTCGCAGACAGGTTTGAAAAGCAAAAATTTAGAAACATCTGAAATGTCTATGTGTGACCTTCAACTGCAGTTTGTAATATCAATAACATATGTAATAATCTATCAATTTTAAACCCTCTTATCGAAAACGGTATAGTGTCATTTCAACTTTTCTGTGCATATGTATATATGTGATGCATTGATACAATTCTGTAGTTGATTTCTATTGTATATTTCTCTTTATTTGTAATTTTTCTTCTTTTCTTTGAATTTGCCCTTTACATATCGCATGCTCTGTTCCATTTTTACTTTTCTTATGTTCTTCACTAATGGTTCCTTTCTTATGTGCTCACTATTACTGTATTTCTATTGCTAAATAGGGATTTCTTATAAGCATAAAATAATGACACTTCTGATAAGATTAATACTTCTAGCTGTCATTTTACGGCTCCCTAACTAGTCTTAGATGATACAGGGAGCTTCCAGCAGTTTTTTTACATAGTTATTTTGATGTACCAAACATTCTGAAGAATTAAATCAGAAAAAAACCATTAAAAAACCATAGAAAAACCAAAAAAACCATTAAAAAACCAAAAAACCAAAAAGTCGAAATTTCAAAAGTTTGGTTTTTGCCAACCCTGCCTAAAATGCACCAAAATGCATCTTTTCAATATGAAAACCTCAAATTTTCTTCAGAAATTGTGAAAAAAGACCTCAAAAATTTTTTCCACATTCCAGATTTTTTTCCACATTATAGTGCAAATGTGGAAAAAAACAGTGGGGTAAATCCGAAATTTGGGGGGATGGGAGGGGGTCGGAAAAAGTCGAAATCTTTCCCAAAAAAGGCCAAAAAAACATACACTTTTTTGAATATTTTTAAAATTTTTTCCAAACTGGGGGGGGGGGGTTGGGGAAAATGATTTTGGCTACAGGGTTGGCCAAGTTGGAGGGGGGTCCCCCCAACCCGCCCCAAGTACAGGTATGCACTGTTTTTTTCCCCCGGGCCTTTTCCCCAAATGGGGAAAGGGATCAAAATTTTTTTTCCCCATTTTTCCGAAGTCGTTTTTTCGCTTAAAAATGCTCACAGACGCTTTATTTAGGTGTTTTTGAGCTTTTCAAGCCTGCTGGTGTTTTTAGACCCGTTAATTAATTAAAATTGAGGAAAAAATTGAAATTTTCGAGTTCAAAGCTTAATCTACAAGCATTGGAACAAATTTTCAAGCAAACTATCCAAAAGCATAATGACTTTGAGAATTACATGAGAAATCGATGGGTAGGTTCTTTATGATGACAAGTGAGAACCCAAAATGGATGTTAATCTTTCCGGCGCGAAGCGCCGGAAAAATTTTTTGGGTAATGATATTCTGCGACGCTGGAAAATCAATTTTTCGAACATTTATTTCAAGAATTAGATTCCAATTTTGTGTTCAAAAGTCGTAATTTCTAGGATTTTCCTTGAAAAATTTTAAAACCAGTATAATTTATTTGTAAACTCTCATACTTGGTCGAAAATATATGAGTATGCAGGGCATAAATTTCCGAAAGATATTTCCATGAAGCGTTTGAATTGATTTTACGTTAGAAAAGAAATAATCGCATCAAATAGCTTAGAGACTTGACGTACTGATCTTTCTCAAAAGGAAAAAATGCGAATCTTCATTAAATATCATGATAAAATATTGAAGATTACCAATGAAAACATGAGATAATACGTTCAAGATGATGAAAACCATTATAGATTATATGATAAATGAAGGTAGACGTGCTAAAAGCCGCACCTGAGCTAAGTAATGCATAATAATGATTATTAAAGTTATAAACGGCGCGAAGCGCCGGAAAATTTTGAGATTATGACATTCTAAAATGCACCAAAATGCATCTTTTCTGTATCCGATCCCCAAAATTTTCTTCCCCAAATGGGGAAAGAGCCCAAAATTTTTTTCCCCTTCCCGAATTTTTTTTCCCGAAAAAGCACGATTTGGGGAAAAAAACAGTGCAGGTACGGTTGACACAAAAAAAACATTGCTGGTTCACAGGCAAGAAAATGAAAAACCATTCAGAATTTTTGTTTCGACAGTATTTGACGACGTTTGTAGACGTTGCGCGACAGCTAAATACTAACTAATCGAGTAGTTCTTCAATAGTTTTTTATAAAATGCTACTCAAATGAAAAAATGACACAAATAACAAATGACTTGAAAAATCCTGCACATGAAACTTATTATACATTTTTTCACTCAAAAATTTTAAGTGTTAGTTGAGGATCGTCACCAAATTTAAGCTCCATATGACGAACGGCTTGGTAGAAAATGCTGAAAATGTAAAATAAAACTTGCTCTCCACATTCATTATTTGGAAGCATTTCATAAAAAACAGACTAAAGCTCTAAACATCCATCAACTATCGTGTCCAGTGACGTATTGCGTTTGTCGCGATTGTTGATAAGTTGAGCAAGCTGTTAAAGTTAGCTAGTCTTCCTATATTTACTGTAGGGCTCCCTGATCAATTTATAACGCTATCAGAAAGTATTACCAGTTTTTTTTCCCCACATTTGCACTCATACCTGTACTTGGGGGTGGGGGGGGGGGGTTGGGGGAGACCCCCCCAACTCGGCCAACCCTATACCCAAAATCATTCCCCCCCCAACCCCCCTCCAGTTGGGAAAAAATTAAAAAAATTTGCCAAAAGTGTATGTTTTTTGGCCTTTTTGGGGAAAATTTCGACTTTTTCCTACCCCCCCCCCCCCCCCAAAAAAAATTTCGGATTTACCCCCCCCCCCCAACTGGTCGGAGGTCTTGCACTATAATGTGGAAAAAAAATCTGGAATGTGGAAAAAATTTTTGAGGTCTTTCCACAAATGTGGAAGAAAAATTTGGGGTTTTCATATTGAAAAGATGCATTTTGGTGCATTTTAGGAGGTCCAAATCTCAAAATTTTCCGGCGCTTCGCGCCGGTTATAACTTTAATAATCATCATTATTCATTAAGTAGCTCAGGCGCGGCTTTTATCATGTCTACCTTCATTTATCACTTAATCTATAACAGTTTTCATCATCTTAAACGTAGTATCTCATGTTTTAATTGGTTACCTTCAACATTTTATCATAATATTTAATGAAGATTCGCATTTTTTCCTTTTGAGAAAGATGAATACACGTCAAGTCTCTATGATTTATGATGCGATTATTTCTTTGCTAACGTAAAATCAATTTAAAAGCTTCTTGGAAATATCCTTCGGAAGTTTCTTACTCATATATTTTCGACCAAGTTCATGAGAGTTTACAAATAAATTACAGATTTTAAAATTTTTCAAGTAAAATTCTAGAAATTACGACTCTTGAACACTAAATTGGAATCTAATTCTTGAAATAAATGGTCGAAAAAATGATTTTCCAGCATCCCAGAGTGTCAATATACCCAAAAAATTTTCCGGCGCTTTGCGCCGGAAAGTACCATCTTTTTTTGGGCTTTCACTTGTCATCATAGAGGACTTGACAATTGATTTCTTGTGTAATTCAAGTCAATTATGCTCTTGGATAGTTTGCTAGAAAATTTGTTCAACAACGCTTGTAGATTAGGCTATTAAGTCGAACATTTCAATTTTTCTCCAATTTTAATGAGTTAACTTCTCTGAAAACACCGGAAGGCTTGAAAAAAGCTCGAAAACAGTGCGATAAAGCGTCTGTGAGCATTTTTAAGCCAAAAAACGGATTTTAAGACGAAAAAAAAATTTTTTCCATATGTGGAAAAAAAATTTGACCCCTTTCCACATTTGTGGAAAAAAGTTCCTGGAAAAAAACAGTGAGTATTACCCAGCGAGATCTGTCCTCAATTTGATTGGTCGAAAAAATTTATTGATTTTTCTAGTTGTGTCGACAAATTTTCTGGCTTAGGCTTAAGGCCCATCTATACTTTTTTTCTCGAAAATCTCGCAAGCGATTACAACGATCAAAATCGAACGAATCCCTCATTTTCTCTCAGCGCAAGAAAGATCTTGATTAGTTCTATCCAATAATACCTGTACTTGGGGGGGGGGTTGGGGGGACCCCCCATCTACTTGGCCAACCCTGTACCCAAAATCATTTCCCCCCCAACCCCCCACCCAGTTTGGAAAAAATTGAAAAAATTTTCAAAAAAGTATATTTTTTTGGTTTTTTTTGTGGAAAAATTTCGACTTTTTTCTACCCCCCCCCCCCCCCAAATTTCGGATTTACCCCCCCCTCCCCCAACTGGTCGGAGGTCTTACAAGTATGTATCCTATGATCAGTATATTTCGTAAAAAAATTTGCATAGTGTTGCAGAAATCAGCTATTTTGCAGGGTTGGCAAAAACCAAACTTTTGACATTTCGACTTTTTTTGTTTTTTGGTTTTTAGTGGTTTTTTATGGTTTTTCTATGGTTTTTAATGGGTTTTTTCTGGTTTAATTCTTTAGAATGTTTGGTACATCAAAATAACTATGGAAAAAACTGCTGGAAGCTCCCTGTATCATCCAAGACTAGTTAGGGAGCCGTAAAATGGCAGCTAGAAGTATTAATTTTATCAGAAGTGTCATTATTTTATGCTTATAAGAAATCCCTATTTAGCAATAGAAATACAGTAATAGTGAGCACATAAGAAAGGAACCATTTGTGAAGAACATGAGAAAAGTAAAAATGGAACAGAGCATGCAATATGTAAAGGGCAAATTCAAAGAAAAGAAGTAAAATTACAAATAAAGAGAAATATACAATAGAAATCAACTACAGAATTGTATCAATGCATCACATATATACATATGCACAGAAAAGTTGAAATGACACTATACCGTTTTCGATAAGAGGGTTTAAAATTGATAGATTATTACATATGTTATTGATATTACAAACTGCAGTTGAAGGTCACACATAGACATTTCAGATGTTTCTAAATTTTTGCTTTTCAAACCTGTCTGCGAGCTATAACTACAGCAAATAGGTCTTATTATATATGCTATTCTCGCTTGCATGATAGATATACATATTTTTGCACGATTTTTTCTACTTGATAGAGACGTCAAGTCACATAAAAATGAGCCACTCAAAAACTCTTCTCTTTGCTAACCTACAGTATGCTTAACTGATCTGTATAAAATTTTATTATTGTTGTCTCATTTATATTTTTAAGTTCCGAGCTAAGAAAATTAAAAAGCTTGCCGTAACAATAAAATCAGTTATTAAACTCACATGTTGTATAACATTTTGATGATGATATGGATCAATGGATGTCACCCCGTATGGTCGGAGTACACTCCACAAAAGATTTAGTGTCTACTTTATGTGAGCAAATTATAGCAAAGTTGACTCATGTACTAAATGTGTGGTTGCAAGATGGATACAAAGGATATGGATTGATTTATATTACATCTTTTGAGTACGAAATGTATCATAAAAATACGACTTTTTTCTATTTTGTTGTGAAGTCAATTCAACTCAATTAATAGTTTTGTTGATTTAGATAGACACCAATACATGCCTAGAAGATCGACTAATGTGAAAAAACAGTTTCCCAATGATTTTATAAAAAAACCAAAAAACCAGAGATTTTCAAATTTTTCGGTTTTTTTAAAAAACCAAAGCCTTGCCAACCCTGCTATTTTGTAAGCATCTTGCGTTTCCTATTTTTCTTGCGTCAAAGCTAAATTTAAAGCGCACAGTAGATACTTGTTGACACTGTTTTTTTCTACATTTGCACTATAATGTGGAAAAAAATCTGGAATGTGGAAAAAATTTTTGAGGTCTTTCCACAAATGTGGAAGAAAAATTTTGGGTTTTCATATTGAAAAGATGCATTTTGGTGCATTTTAGGAGGTGCAAATCTCAATTTTCCAGTGCTTCGCGCCGGTTATAACTTTAATAATCATCATTATTTATTCAGTAGCTCAGGCGCGGCTTTTATCATGTCTACCTTTATTTATCACTTAATCTATAATAGTTTTCGTCATCTTAAACGTAGTTAGGTAAAGTTAGGTAACTTCGGTCAAAATCGAGTCAATTCGACTTACTTGAGGAATTCGTAAAAATGTTTCATGGAACTCATATGTCAAAAATGTCAGACAAATCGATCAAACACATCATCTCATAAGTAGCATGCAGATTTAACCTACCATTGATCGTTGAAAAGAGCTCACTTTTTGACCAATGTTACCCACCATGGTGGTCAACTTTGGTCGCCATTATAATTTCTGTTCAAGTTACTTTTTCGACTAGTAAAATCGTTATATCTCACCACAGATAGAATGTGACAAAATAAATTTTGGATATGAGGTAACGTAACTGTCGGCCTTTATTGTCACAAAATTTCAGCTGAAAATGATGAATATCATCAACAGCAAAAAAGTTTTCGTAAATCTACTCACAGCCGTCCCTATGGTGGGTAACTTTGGTCAATTGACCTAAAAAAGTGCCTGACGTGAAAAATATGTGTTATTCAGATACATCAAGTTAAAAGGTATACATGAAAATATCAATATGAGTGACAGTAAGAACATCAATCTTTCAAAATTTATTGATGAAAAAGAATTAACGTGTCGACCAATGTTACCCACCAATGGGTGGGTAACATTGGTCGACACACAAAAATATGAGGTACACTAAAACAATGATAAATGCGCGTTTTTAAGATCAAAATACATGAGATTAACCAAATTTAAAGGAAGATTAATTGTTATGAGTAACACAAACTTGACAAACAAAATCACCAGTGGGATCAAAATCATCGGCCAAACAGTTACCACATGTCCACCCATCACATCTATCACAGCATGCCCAGTCTTTTTTGTACTTCTTCTAGTAAATTCTCCATTGAATATGGCAAATGCGACACACATTAGTGCTTCTAGCTTTTTTCGCTTCTTTCAATTCTTCCAGTTGAGCACCCTTGAGAGACCCCTCCTCCCAAAATTTTGGGAATTACTGACCCCCAGCCCCAAAAAAGTTGCCCAACCCCACCCCCAGACCTCGGGGCTCCATTACATGTATGAAGGAGATATAACAAAAAAATCAGTGAATTAGTTTCCATCCATCCATTTTCGGTAACAGCATAGTGAAACCAATCCAATCCACTTAAGCACCAATCGTCCCACAAAATCCTTGCCATCATGGACTACTAGAAGCGGTACACTATCGCCGGCAGCATTAATACAGCCAACGACGGTAAACACTGATTTTCCTTCATCAGGTACGATTCGATGAGGGTCTTGCATGCCTTTGGCACACAAAACTTTGCTGTGGCCAACATCGGTGCTCAATCCGGTCTCATCAACATTCCATGTACATTCGGGTTTTATCTCCGCCCCAGGTCTCACCGGGAGGTGCTTAGACGCTCCATCCTGAGCCTCTAAGCCCTACATGCGGTTACTGCGCGACCTCTCTTACGGGTCGAGTTTCGTCTATGTTGAAAAATTTTGGGATTCCCCTGAAAAGAATTACAGGCCTGATTTGATATATATATATATATATGCATTTACTAAATGTGTATGTTTTTTATTATGTTTATAAGGTCAATCCTCAATAAGATAATGTTGGAATATGGTCCAACAGGGCCGTGCGCAGGATTTTTTCATGGGGCGGACTAAACTTTTTTCACTGAATAGCCCCAGAAAATGTTGATTTTACGTCATACACTGTTTGCATGCTACCTCAACGGGGGGGGGCGGCCCCCCCCGCCTATTCCCCCTGTGCACGGCACTGTGGTCCAACAAATATAAAATTCAGCAAAAAACATGACCTTCTTGGCTATTCATGATATCTCGAGAACTAAACTGCTAATGTTGTTACACTTTTCAAAAAAGTGTACAAATCCAAAGTTGAGAATTATAAACTAACTTTCTTTTGTTGTATTTCATTTGTTTAGAAAACAATCATTGTTTTTTTGACTCCTTGGGTCGAAAAAATCGAATTTTTCTCCATGAGTTACCCGAATCCTCCCCCCCCCCCAAAAAAAAATAGGGTCGATGCGATTGGTGACCTCACCGATGTTTTTTGATATTTTGCTGCTTTTGGCTTGTCATATGTGTGCATAGCTGATTTTTACGAAAAATATCTTAATGTTACTGTGACTTTTTAGATTGCTCGTCAATCATTTAGTGAAGTCTAAAATACATTGCTAATCATTTCGATTTGAAAACGTGGACCCAGAAGTTTCGAAGTTAAATGGTCGTGCAAGATCAAGTAGAAACTGTCGTTCATCTTGATAGTAAGTATACTGTGCATTTTAATTATAGAATGTAGCAAAAGTATATATATAGATCTGTTTGATGACTTTTGCATATTTTTCTACCATCTATATGAGCTACAGTCGTTTTGAGTGTGACGCGTACGAAATTGTCAGTTTAGGCGTCACTAGTGTTGCGTGATTGAAACGTTGAAATGAATTGAAAATAACACAAAGTTTGTACGTTCGAAAGTCTTTCTGCTTTTTTTGCAGAACAACACAATTTTCAGACTGTAAGAGGCCCTAGCATGACATCTTACTTGGTTTTTTAATCTTGCAAACTTCCCGCCTCTACTCTTCGCTCGTTGTTTAACAATTTCTTAGTTTAGGTTCAATCTCATGGAAACTTTTTTCATTCGATTCTTCCACTATCTCTTGCTATTATTCGCTATGGTAAAAAATCAAACCTTTTTTCGCCGTGTTTCTACGACAACCGAGCGACCTGCGCATTTGCATAATAATTATGCATTAAAATATTCCACGGATATCAGCGCGGCGACATCTTATGCTCCTCTCTCAGAATTTTTTTGTACCTGTTTGACGAAGCCTTTCGATCGGGAGAGAACTGTATTTTCGAAGGTCTATGTATCGACTCATTAAATTTTCAACATCGTGGAAATAATAAAAATTGACTTGGAAAAACTGAAGCGGTAGGATAAGAAACTCCCTTCGACTTAAATTGGTCTGGTTTTCTTGTTGATAGAATTTTTATGTTAATGTTTGTCGAAAGATTTTTCCTGGTCAGTAGTTGTGAATTCGACCTCCGGATATAATGTTTACCAGAGGTCCCCAAGGTCGAAAATTTAGGTAGGGGTAAAATCGTAAATTGTAAGGGTAGTACTTGAAATATGCCGTGACCTTTTTTTTGCGGAGGGGGTGCTGTAGTGCTCTCATCATAGAACCACTTACAAAAATGATGCCCCTACAGTTAAGCATCATTTAATAATTCAACCCCCTTTTTCCACCTCAAAATCATGCAACTTGAATATACTAATTGTACGCAGAGAATAGTCACACTTTGAAGATTGTTGTGTCAATCCTGCACATTTCAAGAATCAGGCGAAACATAGTTTTGGAAACATTATTTGAACACCATCTTCAGGAGTATGAGCTTATTCCATCACTCATAAGGGTTGAAACAGTGCTTCCATTTTAAAGTGCAGAAGCGAGAAAAAGGAAAGGAGGGCATGAAGAGGAAGAATTTTAAGAACATAATGTTTTTCTTCCCAAGGGGCGATTTTTTGATAAGTCACATATACATAACTCATTATTTGATCTCCAAATTATATATATAATGATTTCCTACAAGTAGTATATATAAATGTGCTGATATCCTTTCCTAAAAATCGCTATATGGCACAGAAGTTGCATACTTTCCCATTATCATCTGCTCAGTAAATGTTTCAAAGAAACCAGTGAGTAATTCCTCTCAAGCACACATTGTGCAATTTTTCTCGAATTACTATAACCTACTGAGGAGAGGATGAGGTCTACCAAATTTTTTTGCCATAGTGAGCTGTTTTTATGGGGATGGTAAATGAATTTCCAAATCTAAGACCGGGGTAATACCCCCCCCCATTGGGTGCTCTGATGTTTACTCAATCTCAGGCACTATCGAAAAATAAAAAAAATCGTTTATTTCATAAGAATTGTGCATTTTTCGGCTAGGACAATAATACTCGAGAACTGGCTGAATCTATGATTTGATGCAAAATCGTCGAAAGAAATATTGAATATTGAATTATTATTATTATGCATTTTCATCGCCGCACAAAGCATCTTGAAGATAGAAGAACTACTTTTCAATTGCCATACGTTTCGTCAACGAATTATTCCGCAATAATCATACATTCTATTGCTTGATGAATTGCCAACTGTTGTCAAGAACCAAAAGTTTTTTCCTTTATCTAAAATTTCTCGTTTCTAAATTTAACCCTCAGAAAGTTCTATGTCTTTACTTTTTTACCTTTTATTCGTCTGTGACAAAAATGTGTTCGTTCCTCGCTTATTTATTTTAAGCCCATGATCGAACTAAAAGATCATATCTTTACTCGATTCAATGCTAAAAATAGTCTTCGCTAGTTTGATGTCCTCTTTTTTGTTGAGTAGAAGTGGGTTAAATTCTAAATTTTCTACATTGTGCCTTTGTGAATGCGAAAATTTGGTGGAATTTGATATTTTAGTGTTTGTAAAGATTTCACTCTTTTCGTAGATGTATATGATGGTATCAAGTTTGAAAAGTTTTGAACCATAATAAGGTTTAATTCTAGTGTCACTCAATCTCTGAATGTAAGTTGCTCTTTCCACAGAATCAAGCCCACTTCGTTGGGCGCCACTAAATTTCAAGAAAGTGAATAACTGTTATCTTAAAGGAGTTGTGTGCTTTTTGGGGTTTCGGTTGATGCAGCTAACTTGGATAATGGGATCGACACTTGGAAATGATTGAAAAAGACGAGTTGCGGCTTCAAAGACCGTCAAAAATGTACCAAGTTTGTTGAACACGCTGCGTTGCGACTACGAGTATTGAAAAAGTTATTTTTGATATCTACAAATGTATATACATAAATTATGATAGTTCAGCTGTCACAGCTTCTAAAACGCTTCTGATGCCATACGCGTAGAGTGTATAGAGCCTGCGTTATAGTTACCAAGACCGTGGAATGTATGAGTTGATGCCATCAACATCATTTTGAGCGTTTGTCTCGGTTCTATGTTTTTAGCTTACTAAATGAATGTCAATGGCCAGTAAAAAAAAGATCAGCCTAGAGTTATATTTCAGATTTCTGACGGGCGAAATCGGCGAAAATTGTTCAATCTTTGGCTCACAATATGATCCCCAATTTTCAATTATTTTTCAGTTCACTGGCATTTAACAATACCGTTGACTACCGTCTAAAACACCGTTTTGATTTTCGTTCCTTAATCTATTTTTAGCCCAATACCCGTTCACTTTTAATCGTTTAGTTTGTTAGTTTTATTAATTGTTATATATTATTGGAGCATAGTATGCCATTATTTTTCTTTCCATTGATTAATGGAATGTATAAATAGTGTAATTATAAATCTCACCATGTTTAGCTCCATGGATAAAAGCATCGTTTTTTCGATCGACGGCGCTTTTTTCATGGCGCAAAATGTCGAAAAACGGTCATTTTTTATCATTTTTCGTCCAAAAATAAGTATGAGATCCCTATGGCTAATCCGAAGATAGCCGTTTGATTGTCAAATCTCGATGGTCATAATATGGCTAGTCATATGTTCGCCGATTTCTGCGTTGAATATCGGTATCCCGAATGTGTCATTATACCGAATGTATCGTTATCCCGAACATGCATTAATTCCCGTTATCTCGGACATACACAATTTTATTTTTTGTTCCGTCACAATGACTAATTCTCGTTATCCCAAATACACATTGTTTTATTCATGTTTTTTAACTCTCATCTTGCCCGAAACTTCCGAAAAATTTGTGTAAGGCTTGGGCTTTGGCTTAGGCTTAAGGTTGTGCGTAGGCTTTGGCATTATTCAGGGCACCGATACGTTCGGTCTACAGACAAGTTTTTGTATTGTGAACACTGTTCGGGATACTGATTGTATTGTGAACACTGTTCGGGATACGGTATACCGATACACAATCGAATTTTGATGGGTTTCTATATGACACTATTTCAATTACATATATGGAATGGGTGCACTCGATTTAGTTTTCATAATTTACCGGTGTATTTAATGAAATAAGTCAATAAATGCCGTAGAAAATTTCGTCAATAGGAAATCTATAGATTACAGTAACTTGCTGTAACTGCGCTTTTGAAACTTTATTACTGGCAGCGCTTTTTGACTCTCAATCGATTTCTTATCTAACTCACTGAAAATGCATAATTAACTCCTCCTTTATGGTTCCGCCCACACGCTTACATGAAAAAGCCGACACCGTTTCTTCAATCTTGTAGTCAGCCAAGCTGCTCTGCTGGTCTCTTCGATTGACGTCAACATTTCTCTAGCTACGATACGAACGACGATCGATTAATATGGTCCTTTCATGTACCACCGAGGTCGGAGATATGTCGATCAGTGGTATTTCTATGGGTAGACGATAGGTCGCCCAAAATTGAGGAAAGGGTCATCAAAGGAAAAATAATTGGGCATTTCCTGCCTTGAAAGTCTGGAAGTTATTTCAAAAAATAGTGGAAATAGTTCGTATGATTAGATTGTCCGAAGCACTTGAAAAATTGCCCTTTTCAACGGTGTTTTTTCAAAAATGATCAGTTTTTACTCTCTGGTACCAAAAAATGGACACTGCTAGCTTTTCGTCATTCCACAAGGTAGGATAGGGGTCCTAAACGTTAGTCATACTGCCGACATACAGTGGGCATTCCTATGACAGTTCCCCCAATTATAGGTATTACATACTCCGCTAATAATCACCACTTAAAAATGCCCCAATTCTCAGGTCGTACGGTTATTCATTGTTTTATCAAGAGGGAGTTCAGTTTAGTCGAAAAATTGATATTTTTTCTGTTCACAGCTTTAGTTTGATTATTTTTTCTCACTCTTTGATTTCCATAGTAACGTTGACATAGTATATACTGGATCCATTTTTTAGTCAGCTCTCTGCTGCTGTAGGGACAGGTAAATATGGAGAAAACATTGGCATATCGCACACTTCTTAGTGGATATGTGTTTGGGACGGTAGATTTAATGTTGATTTTCGTCTTCAACCTTCTTCTCATTAGTTGCTTCGTTTCGTAATGACAATGGTAATTAAACTGACAAATGAAGCGTAGAAGCCTTCTTATTTGTCTGACTGCCCTAGATTTCAGCAATTTTCTGATGTTTGTAACATTCTAAAACATTTGAATGTTGAGTTTTCCACTTAATTAATTAGCTGCATGATTAATTTTCGGCGCTATCATTTTAGTGTTGTATTTTTCAAGATGAAGTAAATGGGTTCTGCTTTTCGAAACGTGTAATGTAGATTCTTCGTAATATTTTGAAGGGTAACATACCCAAAACGGTGTAAACATATAATCTAATATTGACTTATTGCTCCTCTGCTTAAATTTATTTAGTCGCACATGAAAACTTACCGAATTTTCGCTATTCAACCCTGAATTTGTTGCACAGCATCCGAGGAGAATATGTGAACGTTAATCCGTAAGTCATTTTCTACGGAATGATACGCGAGTTTTTAAAATAGTTCATATTGTAATGTTACTTTCAGCGACATTTACCAGCGTGTATTTATTGTCGCGAAAATCACTTTTCAATTTTTTCGTGCTTGATTGTTCCGCTCCTTTATTATGCATCATTCTATTAAATTTACACGAATTGTGAAGGTAGCCGTCGCGTATGTTATAACATGAATTATGGTGCGAAAAATGCATCTTGGCGTTTTATCATTTTTTCGTAGGTTTGTAGTAGATATCTCACGGCCGGCACCGGATGAAGTATAGCAGCAAAAATTTGCAACCGATGACGGCCGGCGCCGGTTTAAAAATATTTCATCCGGCGCTGGCCGTCGAAGTATAGCAGGGCCTTAATATGTCTGTATGATTTGATGAAACTTCTGCCGCTTTTTGATGATCAGACTTGTGAGGTTGTTATTGCTGCATACTATGCTTTCTGGCGTATTATGACTACTACTATTCAACTAATGATAACCATAATTGTTTTTGCTCGCAGGTGCGTTTGACGTCATAGTGAAGCATGAGGAGGTTCTATGATTTTTACACTATTAAGCCAGTCGTAGTAATTACACCATTTTATACGTTATTCTATTGTAGATCCTAAAGTCACCGTAGCAGCCTAGCTTGAGCTTCTTCATCAGAAAGCCATTCTCTTTAACTTTAGCTCTTGTCAGCGATGTCGTAATGCTGGCCATGATTTTCCCCTCCTGAAGTTGAAACTTGTTTTAGAGAAGGTAACCGCGAAGCCTATGCATACCGGTATCTTCTGTACAACTTTGCTAAGCTGAATTCGAAGTGAAATTTGAAAGTTTGAAATACGGCACACTTGCATAAGTATGGAATTGGGAACTTTATTCACGCAGGCTTAACAGCATCAAATTGTCCAAAGCCCCAAACTTATCCTGATAGTGTTATTTTATTTAGATTTTTCTGGTTCTGCTTCTCGATTCTTTTCCTCCACTTCGAGGAACTTGTTTGACTGTCAAACTCATCATAATTTGCCTGAAGTTTGACTGTTCAAGTATTAATGATACACGTTCCTAAAGTATTGTGTAAATGTCGTAAATCGTATGTTCTTCAAGACCCATTCACACGAGTGCAATTACCTGCAACCATGCAACTTGATTGCAGAGACTGGTTGCAACCTCGAATGAACAATTTTTATTTTTAAGCTGCAACTAACACAGTTTTTTCTTCCCTACGTATTAAATTGGGTTGTACTTTGTGCACACTTTTGATTTGAATTTGAAAATGGTGATTTAGGATAATGATACAACTCAATTACTGATAAGTTTATTTGAAGAACAACCGTCTGTAAAGCTGGAGATCTTCGTGTTTCAATTCAGCGATCAAATTGTGGAAATATCCTTTCTTTTTTCGATTCCAAATGTAAGGCTTGGCCCACATTCTGTTCTTTGAAGCATCTTCATTTCAAAATACTCACTCTAGCCCCAGAGCGAAACCGCCGCTTTGATTTGCAGACTCATAATATAAACTGAAATTCTTTTTGTAGGTTGCGATTGTGAGTTGCACCTACGTGTGACCATGTAGTTGCAGCAAAAATAGCGCTGCAATCTGCAACACACTACCTGGTTGCAGGATGCAGGTAATAGCACTCGTGTGAATGGGCCTTTAGAATGCCTTTCAACTTGTGCCTATTTTCATATACTATGAATGAAAACTAATTAACAAATGATTAATTAAAGGTGCGTGCATGCCATAACGAAGCACCGATGTCTGCGGAGGGGTCACTGATTCCCCAAAAATTTTTGGGAGAGGTCCTTGGAGGAAAAAGATTCGGTTTTTTTGGTAAAAAGTCCAAAAAATGTTCAAAAAATAGAAATTTCTGTCCAAAAAAACTGTAAAAAATGTATTCATGGCGTGAAGCGCCGAAAAAATTGACATTTTTGGCAATTTTTTGTTCAAAAGTTGGCATTTTTCATCAAAAAAGGACTATTTTTTTGACCAATAGTATGGGGGCCTATGGCTACCATATGCCGTTGGATTGGCAAATTCTGTGCGCTGACGATTTATGGGGGGTTCCTATGGCACTTCCCCGTCCAGTTATATATATGTATGGTTCATGCCCTTCGTGGTCCCAAGATTTGATTCAAATTCTTGAATTCAGCTTGTTTATGAGTCCTGACGTACATTTACTTAACCCGAAAGTGGTCATTTTGAAGTTATAAATTCTTTCTCCATTTTCTAGCAATGTCTCCGCCATACGGTGAATGCGTTGTCGTAAATTCAAATTCTGCAATCGATAACCTGAACACGATTTCTCCACCGGACATTGTCGCTCATAAAAGTATTGAAAATAGAAAAGACGATGGCTCAACGACGATCGAAAGCATTTTATTAAAAAGTACAGAGATTAGGCAAAAAATCGTAGAAGCCATTATCATTAAAACGGGAAATTTGAAAAATCCAAATTTTACGACATCGAAATTGAAAACAAATTACGCTTTGTCGAATAACCTGGACGAAAAGTTGATGGAAGAGTTGGGAAAATTGAGTTTAGAAAAGAAGACTGGAGATTTATACGGT
Organism: Romanomermis culicivorax; assembly: GCA_963922205.1. Taxonomy (NCBI): domain Eukaryota; kingdom Metazoa; phylum Nematoda; class Enoplea; order Mermithida; family Mermithidae; genus Romanomermis; species Romanomermis culicivorax. The sequence continues at coordinate 16,013 of CAWUHX010000452.1, forward strand.
AAGACAATGTAAAAATGATCAACTATGTAGCCACAGTATACAGTAAAAAATGTCTTTACAATTAAAATTCTCTATCATTAATTACTCAACTAATCGGATGAATAAACCATGTAAGTTTAGGTATTTCAAGTTCCTAACGTTCTAATCATTATAGACTCACATAGTGGGTGCGTTACTCTTACCTTGGCGCTTGTAAATGGTATACCGTTGTTGCTGACTTCAGAAAAATCACCAATTTTTCAGGTACTTCGGGCAAATTCAGAAATCGATTTAATCTAATCATGAAAAATTGACATGCGCTTGAAAGTGCTTTTTGAAAAGGCCTGTTTGAAAATATGTTAATTTTTCTGTATCCCGATTCTCAACTAAGCAGGGTTCTTTTTTACACAAGTCCCATTAGCACAGCCGTTAATTTTCTTTAATTTATATTTTTTAGCACGACTAAAATTTTCATTAGCCCGGCTCCAACTTTATTTGCTCTGCGCTTAAAAGGAAAACCATGCGACTAAGTAATGAAAATAAAGAAAAGTTTTTATACAAAAGATTATAGTTTATCCCGTCAGGCTATCCGACCTTGTTGCATACATCTAATTGGGGGGGAGTGCTATGGGAACCCCCCCCCAGAAATCGTCGACCATATGGCTAGCCATTAGGCGACCGCCCCCCCCCCCCCCAGGATTTTCCAATCCAATGGCTAGCCATACGGTAGCCGTTGGGACCCCCATACTTTTGGTCGGAAAAATACTGAAAAATGTCAATTTTTTGATTAAAAAATGTCAATTTTTGAACGAAAAATGGTAAAAAATGTGAATTTTCTTGGCGCATCGCGCCATGGATTTATTTTTTCGGTTATTTTAGGGAAAAATTACTATTTTTGAACTATTTTTGGGACTTTTTTCGTGAAAAAATCGAATTTTTTTCCTTGAGAAACCCCTCCCCCCCCCCAAAATTTTGGGAATTACTGACCCCCAGCCCCAAAAAAGTCGCCCAACCCCCCCCCCCAGACCTCGGGGCTCCGTTACATGTATGCCTTGTTGATATACTCTAATATACCTTTCTTATAGCAACTTCAGTTTCAACAGGTTATTTGGTATTGGGCTCTTGAATGTCTGCATTGAACTTGATTTTTCTTACGTTTTATTAGCCACAACTCAAGCTACCGGAACGTTTTGAGATCGTGTAGCTACGTTGTTTCTGCCTTTGGCTCGGGGAAACCAACTGTACGGGGAAGAAAATTGACGAAGAGAAAAAATAGAATAAGCGCAGATGAAAAGAGTACTAATCGACTCATACATGTAATTGGGTGGAAGTGCTATAGGACCCCCTAGAAATTGTCGACCATTTGGCTAGCCATTTAACGACCCTCCCCATGATTTTCCAATCCTGTGGCTAGCCAGTAGTCGTAGGAATCCCCGTACTTTTGGTCGGGAAAATACTAAAAAAATATCAATTTTTTGATGAGAAGTTTCAATTTTTGAGCAAAAAATGATCAAAACGTCAATTTTCTCGGCGCTTCGCGCCATGAATACATTTTTACGGTCTTTTTAGACAAAAATTACTATTTTTTGAAATGTTTTTCGGACTTTTTTCGTGAAAAAATCGAATATTTTTTTAAGAGACCCCTCCCTGAAATTTTGGGGTATCACTAACTCCCAGCCCAAAAAAATCGCTCGACTCCCAAACCCAGACCTTGGGGTCCCGTTACATATATGAATCGACTAATATGCGAACCAAATAATTAATTTGCAGAGCCAAATAATTAACCGATCTGGGACCATTTTATGTACTCGAATGATCTTTTTGTTTCAATATCCGGACAACATTCTTGAAAAGAACAACCAACTGAAAGGAATTTCGGTTGGAGCTAGCTGATGCTCAGTAACCTTTGATCAGGTTGTATCTGCGTGCATCGTTGTTCAATCGCCCTCAATGTATTTTCGCTGTTAAATGTCATTAAGCAGCGCAGTCTGCTAAAAATTTATTCTTGCGCAAAAACATTCTTCTATGCTCATTAAAATGTTTTCATTGGTTCAGTTTAAAATGACTAACCATTTCTAGAAGTCACACGATTTTTAAATTATGTGTAAAAGAACATGTTTCCTGTTTTTCACTATAAATGCGATTAAAAAGTATCCCTTTCTTCCTAAGAGACCATACCGCAGCGACAACTGATTCTTCCGGCGTCTCCTGCTGAATGAAAGAACCTATATAAAAGTTTTCATTTTAGGTAGCTAGAATGCACAATAACCATTTGAGCTGCAAAATTTCTTCTAAACATTTCTATATGTACGAACTTTTTGCTCAAACGTTGAACTCATTAAGTCGGTTGAATAAATAGCACTTACATACGACCTCAACACCCTCAATACAACCAGAGAGCCTGAGCCTATCACTGGTGGTTTTTATACACAATCAAGTTTATTTTCAAAAGTTGACTAATTGCGATATTTTGCTTACTCCGCTTTAGTATATACATTTCGGTTTTCTAAAGCACCTCTCAATTGCGGCTTTCATTATATCATTTCTTTCAGATATTCATTTTTTCATTTTTTAGCCCGGTCCCAAGAAAAAATTTGTCGTTCGCCGCCAATGAAAAGCGATAGACCAATATATTCATCGGCGACTAAAGCAAAATTTGAAGAAAAGTCGACCGACGGTGATTCGGCTTTCTACGGTGACGAAGAAATTTTGTCGGCTACGTTGTCGGGGCTTAGTTTAAAAGGTAGCTTTCTTGATTGTGTCTCAGACTAACTTCTTGCTGGTCAAGTATTATGAAATCATGAGTTGGAGTATCAAATAAAATATAATGCATTCCTCGAATTTGAATGAATGTTTTAAAAGTTACCCCTCAGATGCATCGAGATCATATTTATTTTTCATTGTAAAGTCATCTTATTTGTAGTCTCTGAAAAGTTGTGGGTGCACCATCCCAAATTTTTTTTGCATAGGCGACAAACCACTGGAAAAATCATCGATAATTGAAACGCCCGAAACGAAAGGAGCATCTAACGGTGACAAAGAAAATGAAAAAAATGAAATCAAAACGGAAAAAATAGATGCGGAGAAATCTTTACCGCAAGCTGAAAACGTTAAAAAAATCTCCAGTGGTTCTTCGGTGTCGGCTCCGGTCAAAAGACAATTCATCAAACCCAAAGATATTATCAATTCTTCGCGTCAAAAGTCGTTGATTTTGGCTCATAAATCGAAAACAGCTTCGGCACCGCAAGTAAGAAATAACGAACGGTTTGAAATTTGACTTTTCGTTTGGATATAAGTTTTATCAGAAATTTTTTGTCTAGTCCTGCTACCCTATAATGGTTTAATCTCTTCAAGTTTTTTTGTATGATTTGATAATGATCTAAAATTTAGTTTTGCTAGGATTAGCTATCATTATGTGTTCAATGCATCCAGCTTTTGAGTGACTAGTAGGATCACGCGTATGACATTCATGAATTTTGGAATTTTCTGATCATAGTTTCGCCCGGGCAAATTTCTTAATCGAATCTATGATAAAAAAATCACAACTTTTCTTCAAGTGCTAAGTAAAAACTCTTCACCAGGATATTATTCGTACCTAGGTACCGCAGGACGTGGTAACGCAAGATTTATTGGGTACCAATTTGAAAAAATGTCGCGATAATAAAAACGTCGATGAATTGGCTAAAGCGTTGACCGAACTGCACGTTAGGAAAACTTCCGGCGCCGGTCAGCAACAGTTATTGGTCGATGACCGCATTCAACGTAGCCCGATACCCGTGCAAGTTGTACCAAATCGTCGAGCCAGCGCCGCTCCATACAATACAGACTCGGCTGCGTCCCGCAATCGCAGCCTGAGATCAATATATGATGGTAAGATTTGAGATTAGTCCTGTCGAATATATAGAAGTCATGTTTCAATGATCCTTACTTTGACCGCGACAAAAAGAAATTTAGTTTCGGTTTTGCCACGTTGATTCTCAAAATTTCATAGCCGTCACAAGGAAAATAATTGAATGTAAATCTATTTTTTGGTACAAATCTTGCCATTTCAACCATACACTTAACGGATTTGATAAGTCTGATGGGATGACCTTCTTATAGGTGGGTCATGGTCATCGGTTGTCTAAAACATACGTAGACACAAAGAAAATTTTTTTTAGATTTTTCGCACACAAAGTTCAAGTAATGGTTCAAAAAATTTCACCGTTGTCTAAAAGATATTCTTAAAATTCTGGTTCTGGACCCGATATTTTCAAAATTTTGAACTCGATACATCTCTAGTTTTTATTATAGGAAGATATACACAAAAGTAAAAGAATGTCACACAGATTAGCGTTTTAAAAAATGAAATGGACCTGACCTTATATTCTTGAAATTTTGGACCCGGACCCGATATTTTCAATATTTTGGACCCTATACATTTCTAATAGTCAAGCAGCTAGAACGCTAAAATCAGTCTCCTCGTTAAGCCGAGCAGAAAAGCTAAAAAAATTCAGTGCAGAAGAGAGGCAATCAACCAAAAAATTGGCAAGAAAATCCATAATTTTTCAGTTCTGTGTATAATACGTACAATGCCATGAAAGATGACTATCGATTAACTTGATTTAGTTTGTCGGAAGTGGGGCAAGTCTATCTCGACCATGCTGATGTATGACAACTCTTGAGCCGATTTTATACTTTACGACACAGCCATGTGGTGCCCTTGAAAAACTAAGATGCTAGTTACTATTTAGATTTGTCTAAAAAATTGTTAAATATAATGCTTGTCCCGTGCACGTCTAATCTGATTGGTCACCACTGCTGCCGTGGCCATACCGTGAGTTTTTATCTGCTGTTCTCATAGTTTTTCTTTGATGACAATTTTTTTCGAGTTGAAGTTCAAGTTTTGATAATCAAGCATACGTCAATTTCTTTATTATATTCGCGTTAGCTCATGCCAGGAACGGATTTCAGTCCAAACATTATCATGTATCCTAATCTAGCTTTTTTTCGTCTTGGGCCTGGATCCCTAAAAATTTGGAAATGGCTCCTAATATTTTAACATACCCGTATCCAGAGGACCCCAAGGTCGAAAATGTAGGTAGGGGTAAAATCGTAAATTCCAAGGGTAGTACTTCAAATATGCCGTGACCTTTTTTTTATTTTTGCTCCCAACTTTTTTGCGAAGGAGGGGGGTGGTGTAATACTCTCACCACATAGAACTTACAAAAATGCATAATGCCCCTACTTTATGTTTTTTACAGTCAACAAACATTTACTATTTCAACTCCATTTTCCAGCTCCCAATCATGCAACTTGAATGCACTAATTATACGTACAGAGTAGTCACACTTTGGAGACTGTCGTGCCAACTGATTCCTGCACATTTCAAGAATCGGGCACAACATACGTTTGGAAACATTATTTGAACCAGCATCTTCAGCAGTATGGGCTTACTGCATCACTAATAAGGCTTGGGACAGTGCTTTTAATTGAAAGTCCTGATGCTGAATGTGGCTTTAGTATTATTAATCCTATTAGACTATGAACTACGAGTTTGAAACCAAGTACCACTCCTGATCCACGTCAACAGACCTCACATGTCTCAACTCATAGCAGGAAAGTATGCCACAGCTTGGGTAACCATATGCACCCAGAAGACCCAACGCAGAAGCGGGGAAAAGGAAAGGAGAGCATGAAGAGGAAGAATTTTAAGAACATAATATTTTTCTTCCCAAGGGGCGATTTTTTGATTAATCACATATACATAAGTCATTATTTCATCTTCCAATTATATATATATAGTGATTTCCTACAAGTAGTATATATTAATGTGTTGATATCCTTTCCTAAAAATCGCTATATGGCACAGAAGTTACATACTTTCCCATTATCATTTGCTCAGTAAATGTGTCAAAAAGAGCAGTGACTAATTCCTCACAATCACACATTGTGCAATTTTTCTCGAATTACTATAACCTACTGGGGAGAGGATGAGGTCTACCAAAATTTTTTGCTATAGTGAGCTGTTTTTATTGGGGTAGTAAATGAATTTCCAAATCTAAGACGGGGGTAATACTCCCCATACCCCCCATGGGGTGCCCTGTCCGTATCCAGGATTTTTAAAAAGGGGGGGGGAATTTCCAAAAATTTTGTTTAGAATTTGCTGAATAAAAAGAAAATTATTTTTGCAGTAAAGATGACTTATTTTCAGTTAGTTATGTGTGCTTGGATTAGTGGCTAAATTTATTTGTTTGACGAAAAGTATGTAAATATAATAATTTAATTTTGGAATTGTGATGTAGAAGTACAATGATATTGCTGAAAATTTTAAATGTAAAAAAGTTGAGGGGGGAATTCCCCCCTTCCCCCCTCTGAATTCGGACCTGAATTTTAGGTCTAGGAGCCATTTTGGCTTCTGAAATTTTGATTAACATATTTCTATTTTCGTGGATTATAGTTATTCTCATTTAATTTTATATTTAAAGTTAGTGTTCTGCGGACTCTAAAACCTGGAAACACCGAAAATTTTCCTGCGCGGCGGGCCGAAATTCATTATATAATTACGGATTGATCTGTCCTCTGCTTTTCCACAAATCAAGCTTCCTGTGAACAAAAAATGTTGAAAAAGCGAAAAAATGTGGAGCGTTTGACATGGAAAAGAAGAATTTTGGTTCATTAGAGATCAAACTCTGAATTTTCCGACTTTTTATGGCTGTAATTTTAAACATTAAGCCGAGCTTGAATTCCTAAGCATCGCGAGTGTAATTTTCAGAAATTTCAAGTTTAATTTTAATTTTTTCAAACTCATGAAAGTATGACTATATTTTTTAATTTGTAAAATGATAAAGACATGTTCTTGAACAGAAAATTTGAACCTTATGTTCATTGAATGAGTTATTCTTAGATTGATTTTCCAGCATTTTAGAATGCTAGAATCTGAAAAAAAATTCGGCGCTGCGCATAGTTTTTTTTAGCATTTTACAAGCCATGGCTTGTTGGACTGACAAAATGGCTTGTAGAATTTTAGTCCAACAAGCCAAAATGGCTTGTCAGAATTTTTTGAGTCATGTATTTGATCATATCGGATACAGGAAAGATGCATTTTGGTGCATTTTAGAAGGTCATAATCTCAAAATTTTCCGGCGCTTCGCGCCGGTTATAACTTAAATAAGCATTATTATTTATTTCCTGCTCCTTCTAACATGTCTACCTTCACTTATCATTTAATCTTTAATAGTTTTAATCATCTTAAACGTATTATCTCATGTTTTAATTGGTAATCTTCAATATTTCATTTTGATATTTAATAAGGATTCACATTTTTCCCTTGACGCATTTTTTGAGAAAGATCAATACGTCAAGTCTGTAAACTTTTTGAAGCGAGTATTCCTTTCTTAACGTAAAATCAATCCAAAAGCTTCCTGGAAGTAGTTTTCGGAAATTTCTACTCTTCTTACTCATATCTTTTCGGCCAAGTTCATGAGAGTTTGTGAATAAATTAATGGTTTTAAAATTTTTCAAACATAAAATTCTAGAAATTACGACCTTTGAACAGGAAATTCGAATCTAATTCTTCAAATAAATGTTTGGAAAAATGATTTTCCAGCATCGCAGAATGTCAATACCCAAAAAATTTTTGCGGCGTTTCAGGCAGGAAAGATTAATAGCTTTTTTGGGCTCTCACTTGTCATCCTAGAGGACTTAACCGTCGATTTTTCATGTAATTCAAAGTCATTATGTTCTTGGATAGTTTGCTGGAAAATTTGTTCCACAATGCTTGTAGATTAGACTTCGATCAAACTCAAAAATTTCTTGGATTTTAATGAATTAACCATTGAATAAATGTTGAATGACATCTCTTTTTTGATCGACTGCCGTGATGCTCAATATATACGTTTCTTTAAAAAATAACCTAGCATTAGAATTTATTCACGTATACTGATATTATAAAATTGGCTTGTAAAAATTTTAGGTCAACAAGCCACTCGGCTTGTGACTCGTAGGTCAAAAAAAAACCCTGGCGCTGCGTACCCAAAAAGATAGCGGACAACAGAAGGGATAGAAACAGAAGCTGTATTTTTCAATATCCTGTACTTTTGTTCCAGAAGAACGTGAACTCAAGTGCTATCCTGGAAGAAGGTTCGTGCAAAAATACACAAAGTTTCGTGTTTTTTTGCGAATAAAAAGAAACAATTTTTCGAACAAAGATGTTTTGGTTGATCCCTGTACATGTACCAAGAGACCTATACAAAAAAAAACATTGGCTGGAAATAAAATTTGGAACAGTCATTTTTTGAACACTCACTATCAATGGGTTAAATATCCATATAATTTAATCACTTTTCACTGTACGTCGCAAGTCCATTGGCTCCCAAAATTTAAATATCTCCCCTTCTTTGCATTGCGCAAATGAAAAGAGGCACACAGCTGGTTTCATAAAATGCAATCTCCATAATAAAATATTTATCGGTTTCTGTCACGATAGCACAGTTTTTCCACTACATTTTACTCAAAAAATATCTCTTATACACACGTTGTTTAGCAGCGTCCGTTTCCTCAATTGTCCAAAATAACCCAGGCATTTTGCTTCATAATTTTTTTATTCATTAGAATTTCTCTGTCGAGCTATAATAATGCTTATAGGACTCACTAGTTAACTAAGGATTTTGGCAAGAGCGAGTTTTATTCAACTTTTTTTGGTTGGCTGTTCAGCGCCTCTTGTTTATAAACCAAGGGAGCGTACATGATGCATAAGTATATAATGTCACTCTTATGCTCTATCGCGCCTTTGTGAATCGATTAATAGTAGAATCAATTTGAATTCTTAATATGGATTCTCACAGCATGAAAAAAGACGATAAAATCAGAATTCAGTAAGCCATGAATACTAAAAAATATTTCCATTTGCGTTCATAGCCGGCCAACATAACTTTTTAATGCCCTATTTTTCAGCCTCAAAATAGATTCTTTCAATCTAATCAGATTTACACATTTATCTAGAATTTCGTTTTAAAATCTATATTCCTGAAAATTCAATCGAAATTCTTATTATTCAGTACACAAGACTCCTAAAAACACATTTGATTGGTGTCAGAATATAGTATTTTGTTAAAATTTACTGAAACACGCAATAATTTCGGCAGGAAATCAAAGTTTTATCTACTATTCAAGAACATGATAGTAATTTTTCAGCATCAGAAACGTGCCCGTGATTGAAAATTAATTTATGTTAATCGATAATTCGAGTTGCTTCGGTTCAATTCACATATTGTGAAATTTCCGGCTTTTCAGATAGTTTCACGGACCAAGGTCAACTGGCGCCGGTGTGCTACGAAAATCAACCGCAGTCGATCGCTCAGTCGTGCTATGATCAGACGCCTTACGCTTATAACAGCATTTCATCGTCGAACTCGTCTTACATTCAAGTGCGCACGGTTTATCAATCTTCGCCGCCGCGGCAGTACGACAACATTTCTTCGCCGCCATATTGGATTTCGCCCACGCATCACCAACGGCAGCAGAATTTCAACGAGGACGAAATCGTACCATCACCACCGTATAGTTTGTCGCCGACTACGACGACGTTTGGCGGTCAGTCACCTCAATTTGGACATCAATTAGTGTAAGATGTTTATTTCTAATCTACGAAAAAATTGGGAACTGTATTTTTGTTCGTATGACTTTCGAAATCCTATTGATGGTCGCCATTTTTTCTATTTTCGCAATTGTATTGTCGACCGAAATTTTTTCAATGTTGAACACAACAAATTTATTTTTATTTTGAACTTACACGATCAAAAACATAGACTACTGTGATTTTACTACTAAACCTAATTTCTTATCAAGAACATCTCATAATTGAAATTCATGTAAAAAAGTTTAACGATCCAGAAGAACTGATGTGTAATTAGTCAATTTCAAAATGTTAGGTTACGATTTTCTAGAAGAGAATGTATGCCAACACATCATGGATAACTTCAAGTAAGTGCATAGTAAACTCTGAAGTTTTTACATAATCTTGGCAAAACATGACTTCAAAAAAGGTTGCCTTTGAATTAATCTTTCCCATATTCGTGAAAACATTAGTATTGTCTATGTTCGACTCGGTAAAAGTGCAAATATAAATTAGTTACGTTAGAATATGCGTTTTCATTTCGGTTAAAACTCCAGAAACCAAAAGACCTATCTGTTGTTCGATCTTGCTCATTTATGATTCTCGTCCTGTAATCATTTGGTTTCCCAGCTGACATTGATGAACATTTCAAACTTTCCATGTATACAACGATATAGGGAGCGATATAAATAGGTTCATAACCAGTGTTTTTTCACCAGGCGGATTTTTTTCTGCTTGTACGGAAAACTTTTACCGACTTTTCCCTACGGTACGGATTTTATTTTTAATATGGGAACTATAGTACGGATATTTTGTTACTAAAGGTCCTTACGGTACGGTTCAGAAAAAATATACCCCGTTTACAACCACTACCCAACGTCCTCGAAATAGATCGTTGGGTATCCAATTTTGGAGAAAAATGACTGTTTCAGCTCAGTAGGTATTTGGGTACCTCACCCCCACAACCTCTGCACTTTATTCATACCTGAAAATCTGACTTGCAAACCTCTATCCAGGTTAGGTGCTCTACAATTTCGTATTTTGAAAAACGACAATTCTGTTCAATTCAAAACTGTAAAACGAATGACTTTCCAACCTGAAAATTTCCCTACTTTTTTAATTTCAATATTTTATAATTAATTTTTGTAGCCCGATCTCTCAGCAGTGTAGCAGTCACTCGTCATCTTCGTCCCTCGAACCGTATCCCAGCGGCAATGAAGCTGACATTGTCAGTTGCACAAACAATGAAATTTCCGCGGCTCCCCGATCGCTCGAACAGACCACAATCGCCCCTACCGATTTGAATGGTAATCCGTCCATCGACGAAGCGCACTTCATTTTACCGCTCGAAGACGAATTACCCGAACCGTTGACTGATTTTATTTTGAATTACTCTTGGAAAGGTTAGTTATTTTGAGAGTGCAGCACTTTAATGTCTTCACTGACTGATTTATAGTGAAATTTGAATGGATAATTTCCTTTTTAACTGTGAGTTGAACAAGTGAGAATATTTCTTGCCATTCGGCCGCAAAAGTTCTTCAATATATACTAACATGTCATTCTTTGATTCTTCTGATTTGAAACACGATAAGAAAATCTCCAAAAGTACGTACATATAATTAGTTATTAGCCAGAATTTCAGAAAGTCGAATTTTATGCATTTTGTTTAAAAATCTTTGTTTTTGAGCAAGGGTTTCAACTTTGCCCAGTGATGATTACTTTGACCTGCTTAAAAATGGTAAGGCGACACTTTCATATTTCGGTGTACATGCGCAGGGTCAAAAAGTTCTCGATAGAAAGTATAATGGCAATGGCGCAGAAATTTCCCGCTTTAAAAGTCACTTTTCTCAGATAATATTTTAAATATGTATTACACTAATGCCACTCATGATTTTTGAAAGTATTCAGTCTGTCTGTTGGCCAAATTAGAACGATGAGTTGTTAAAATGACTAAATGGCTTCCAACGGCCTTAGAAGCAAATTTGGCTTGTTCAAACCTTCATATTTCGTCATTTTAAAATTCTGTCAAACCGAATCAGATATTTCAATATTTATCCTGACGCGTGATTCTTGTCCGAGCACGTTGAAATTCACTGCATTTCTGCTCAGCAGTTGTATCCGACCCTAACTGGCCTTCTTTATGTGGATAAAACCGTCAAAAAATATTTTTTGTGGCTCTTAAATCTCTGGAAACGTTCGATTATACGCTTTTGTATTTAAATTTAGCATTTTTAACGTTTGATTTAGAAAATTACGGCTTTTGAACCAAATGGGCTATGAGTTGGAATCTGTTTTTCTGTACAGTGCAAAATCTCGTCCCGCTTTGCAAAAAAATTTTAATTTTTTTCCCGCGGTGCAAAAAGTTTTTTTTTTAACCTTTTAGTGTACATTTTTCGTGTAATTTTTCAAGCTCGTAAAATTAAACTTGACTGTGATAAAACGGGATGAATGATTTCAAAATCGCACGTTATTTTTCTATTGATACATCTGTTGGCACCTAGTCTAGTGTTGAACGGATAAGTTTTTCTGGGAAATAGGCTTGCAGATCCGAAACACATATTGACAAATATTATCCTAATTCAAGCTTCTGTTGCCGACAGAAATTTAGTTTCATTTCTCAGTTAGCCTCGATTGCATTCCCGAATCTGTTATTTCTCCTTTAGCTCGATACTTTCATTGAAATTTTTCGACCGTGATGAACGGTTCTTGATTTTAAAGAATATCGGTTCCGGATCTTCGATTTTTTGAATAACTGTTCCGGTTCTAAAATGTAACCGTACGGTTCCCGTTCCGGTTCCTATACAAAGTATAGATATCGACATCCAGGTTTTTTAGTCATTTTAGAGGCCTAGGCCCCTAAAAATTTGGAAATGGCTCCTAAAAATTTTGGATGGCTCCTAAAATTCGATTTTAGATTTAAAGTAAGTGTTTACAGATTCTAAAATCATAAAACACTGAAAATTTTCCGGTGCTTCGTGCCGAATCTCATTCTGTAATTTTTCGGATCGGTTTATTCACTGTTTATCTATGAATCAAACTTTTTGAGGAAAAAGTTCTGGGAAAAAGGGAAAAATATGGGGTTCCTCACAGTGTTTTTTATGCACCCGGCTTTGTGCACAGTGCAGAAAAGCCAAAAAAGTTTCTGCACAGTTGTTTTCTCCTGTTACAATACAAAAATAGTGGATATATGAAAAAAGCAAATTAAATATAATTCATTGATATCAAAAGTGCGATATTTTAAAGTGTTAAAATAAGAAGAATAACTGATTTTAAAAGTTAAAAATCAATGACTGGCACATTATAGAAGAATATATGTGATCAAACACATGACTCAAAAAATTCTGCACGATGCCTGAAAAGTCTACACTGTGCAGAAAAACACGACAACGAAAAGATGAATTTTGGTGCATTTATGGTGTCAAAATCTCAATTTTTCTAACTTTTTTGTAATTATATTTTTAAATACGGAGCGGAGTTTGAATTCATGATCATAATAGATTTGATTTTCATAAATTTCAAGTTAATTTTTTAAAACTCATGAAAACGTAAACATATTTTATAATTTGTAAAAGGATATATACATGTTTTCGATTTTCGAATCTTTTATGTTTATTGAATAAGTTATCCTTAAATTGATTTTCCAGCATTTTAGAGTGTCGAAATCTCAAAAAAAGAATTTCGTAGCTTAACGCCAAAAAGATACAGGAAAAACAGAACAATAAGAACAGAAGCTGACTTTTCAAAACCCTATACTTTTGAGTCAGAAGGAAATGAACTCAAGCAGGGTTCTTTTCCGCACCGGTTGTTCCGCATCTTGCGGAAATCGGCCAGAAAAATTTCCGCACCACCATTAAAAACTACTAAAAACATTAAAAAATTTCCGTTCTGTGCGGAAAACTCTCCAAAAGTTTCCCTCACGGCTCCAAACAAATCCGCACTGTGCGGGAAAAAAATCTCTGAACTCAAGTGCTACCTTGGAAGAAGGTTTGTGCAAAAGTAAACGGAATTGTGTGTTTTTTGCATAAAAACTTTGCACAAAGATTTGTCGGCCGATCTTTGTACATGTAGAAAGAAGCCTGTAACCGAAAACACTGGTTCGAAATCGTGTTTCGAACAGTAATTTCTTTTAATACGTATCAACTGATTGAATATCTATTTAATTCAATTATATAGTACGTTCTACAGTGTGTTACATGCCCGTTTTTCGATATTCTTCAATTAAAAATTTTTGGCTCCCAAAATTTCAATTTGGCCCCTAAAAATTTAGGCCTAGGAGCCATTTAGCTCCTGGTTTTCAAACCGAAAAAAGCCTGTCGACATCTTTTGACGTCGAATTGTCAAATAATACATTATTATGTCAGAATATATTTATATGCTTCCATGGCGAAACAGCTGAAAAACTTTTGTTTATGAAATATAATTTGGTCGTTTTAAATTTCGTTTATTGAAATTTTATGAAAAAAAATAAATTTTTGAGTTGAAAATAGTCTTTTTTACCATCATAAGAACCGTTTAAGAGCCGTTATTTTGAAAAATTAAATACCGGTTCCGGTTCTAAAATTTAGTATTAGGTTCCAAAATTTTGTTCGGTTAACCGTTTCACTTCTACTTTTTAATACCATCATTTTTCGACTGTTAATCCAAACCGATACGATTAAAAATCTCTGGAATACATTTTCGAACATTTTAGAAGCTTCTGTTTTCACGTTTTTCCCTATTTAAAGTAGCTCACCTCAGTTTTCAATACCTTTGTGAACACAAATTGTAGATTTTCGTGGCAATCTACCTCCATCATGTCATACATTTTTCGAATGATTCCAATTTGGAACAGAAAAAAATTTGAGTCGTTTCCGCACATGCGGAAAAAAGGCCTGGTTTTGATACTGTATATACCAGTGGGTGAGTGGTCATACGATTGTAGCATGTTCAAAAACATTCTCAAATCGTGTTGATCTGATCACTATGTCGTTGGATTTGAATGTTGATGATCTCAGAATTACATAAATTTTCCGATTACATTATTGTGAAGAGTACGGCCAAATGTCCGTTCGAGCTAAAAATACCTCCGGTTGAGCCTCCGGACAATCAGTATTTCAATTCATGAAAACGCGTGCTATGTATGATTATCAACGCTAACTTTTCCAGATACCAAATCCAATATTAACGACGATAAACAAAAACAAGCCGCTGCTGCGTGCAAAACTCAATCGCCGCCGACCAGTCGTTCGTCGCCATTTTCATCAGTCAGTTTGCCAGGCGATTCGCCGGCTGCACCGCAACCGACCCGCACTCTAACTAGTTCAAATTCGAAAATAAATGAGGTCGCTGATACGGGCAAAGCTACGCAGCAACAACAGCAATTATTTTCCGAAAACGGCGGTCGGAAAAGCGCGCGACAAAAATTTCGCGAATCGATTAAGAACGACGAATTTAATAGGGCTTGGATTTGGGCTCTTCGATGCAGCCAATCGTCGCCGGGGGCATTGTTTTATAGAGATGCTGATGGAGATAGGTAGAACATTGTAAAGAATGCATTTCATTCTTTTAGAATCTTAGAAAGGGAAAAAGTTAAATTTGAGATTTTTATATATTTGATTCTTTTGGTTTCCCAAATCTGTTTTCTCGATATAATGGCTCAGTGGCTTGGATCGTTCAGGCGGATTTTTTGTGAGTGTGATTATCGACTGCTCAAAATTTAGAGACAATGGTTAAATGGAATTTTTCACCGAAAAATTGTTCAAAAAATGATAATGGGCGTTTAAAAGTCTTACTACGTGTATAAATTTGTATTTACGGTGCGAAATATAATGTCATGACTATACGAAACGAAGTTTTGAATTTGTAATCTATGTTGCCTTCCTTAACAAACCAAGGTCGCAATAAAACCGCGGTGCTCTATTTATTATCCCAGAAGATTTCCTTTTACCGATCAAATCGTCAATTTTGATCTAAAAATAAGTTTTTATCACATTCAAATAATCAATGACCAACGCATATATTTTTTACAGCAAATATTTCATAAATTTTTTCTTCCACATCTATTTTTAGCTTTTTGCACATTGTCGTTTGGCAAAAGGATATGGCGAAAATTTACGCTCTTACCGAACTGATGAAGTCGAACGATGCGCATCAAACGAAGCCGTTCGATTTGAAAAATAAACTGAACGAGGTAAGATTTTTTTATTTGTGCAACAACATCGCATAATTAGGGATTTCGTGGGATTTATACCTTTACTGTTGAGAATTCATACCCCAGAATTTGAACTTTGCCTGTTGCGGAATCATAGTTCCGAAGCGTGGAAACCATTTTCTTCATATGTTACTCGTTTATTTTCTACCTTAAATCCGCACTAATCATTATTTTTTATACTTTCCTCCATAGTCTTTTTTCATGTTTCTGGAATTTGGTTTCCTTGTCGTTTTCCTTTTTGTCGTTTCATCATTCTTTCTCCGTACGTCTCTATGGTTTTTTAATCCGCAGTTGATCATCTTTTCTAGCTCACTGACTCCTATTTATCTAAAGCAAAGCTTTATCGAGCTTTTTTTAGACTCCTCTTTTCTTGGCCGTCGAAAAACGTTTGAAAGACGTCGTAGCTTACGGTTTGGAAAATTGTGCCAATCCCAACATTCAAGCATTCAATCGCGACCAAGACACGCCATTGCATTACGCCGCCGCTCGCAGTATGGTTGCCATCGTTCAGTTGTTGTGTGAATGTCCCTTAGTCAACGTCAACATGATGAACGGAGCTGGTGAGCATGCATTTTGTTCATATTTACTTTGGATACATCTGGTGTGTGAACACTAATCATTTCCGATCCTGAATCCAAAAAAAACTGCCAAAAGTTTGGACGTGGATTCACTTGAGAGATTAAAATGCAATTCATCTAAAGTCAAAATAAATTAACTCAAATAATATTTAGCTTTTCTATTTTATTGTAAATTTTTAGTTTTTATACAGTCTGTTTTTCAATAAAATGCCTTCGAATAAAAAATTTTGAAAAATTATATCTGCTGTCAGAATTTCATATTGAAATTTTTCCCTCAAGAAAGGTTTGGTTTCAAGTGAATTTGATTAATAATTTTCAGTCTTACGTATAGAAGAAAATTATTATTTTAAAATAGTGCATTCCTTCGAGTTCTATTATCTAGAAACATTTCGAGAAATGGATACATAAATGTAAGTATTTTTTGTCTCCTTATCAGCGTTTTTTGTACGAGACAAACATTTTTGGCTTCTTACAAAAAAAATTTTGATAATATTTTTACAAAGTCCAAAGAAGTTTTATCGACATTGTCTGCTCAAAAAACGCCTCTCCAGGCTCTAGTATCACAAAATACTGAAAAATTTTAATTTATAATCCTTGCATTGGTCTATCCACTATCCTTCTACAAATCGTTCTTTCTGGAGAAAATACTTCCGGAAAAGGGAAAAAATGTTGGCGATTCTGTATCGAAAGGACGAATTTGGGTGCATTTCTAAAGGTCAAAATCTATTTTTCCAACTTTTTTCTAACTATAATTTTAAATCTGAAGCCCGAGTTTGGATTCGGAAGTATCATAGAAGTAATTTTCAGAAATTTCAGGTGTAACTTGAAGTTTTTCATATTTATGAGAGTAGGAGTATATTTTATCAATTGTAAAATTATATATGAAGCATACATGTAATTGGGGGGAAGTGCTATTGGACCCCCGCCCCAGAAATCGTCGACCATATGGCTAGCCATTGGGCGACCCCCCCCCAGGATTTTTCAATCCTATGGCTAGCCATATGATAGCCCTAGGGCCAGTGTTTTTTTTTTGTACTCGGTCCATTTGTACTGGTACAAACGACCTCTCAAAAACCGTTTGTACTCCAAAATTTGCGGAAAATTGTTGAAAAAAGGATTCATTGTTATAAAATGCAACAAACATGCTGTGAAATATGAATACGTTGGCTATTTCCACGAGACACATAAGAAGGCTACAAATTCAGACACAAAAAACACTTGATCATGAGGCACATAACATGCACTAGTGAAATACTCCACAAGAAGCTTTTATTATTATGCCACAGCTGCTAGCTAGTTTGTCGTTTTCGATGTGGACGCATAACAAACAAGTCCTACGAAGTCCATTGATACTGAATACTGGAAGCTGTTGAGTAACAAAAAAAATTTTTGTCCAAAAATTTTCGTTTGTACCGGTACAAACGAAGCCCAAATTTTCGTTTATACTCTGGACCGTTTCGTTTGTAAAGTACAAAAAAACACTGCCTAGGGCCCCCCATACTTTTTGTCGGAAAAATACTGGAAAATGTCAATTTTTGAAGAAAAAATGGTTGAAAACGTCAATTTTCTCGGCGCTTCGCGCCATAAATACATTTTTTAGACAAAAATTACTATTTTTTGAACCGTTTTTCAGACTTTTTGACCCGACCCCCCCCCCCCATACCTCGGGGCATATGAAGGACATGAATTCAAGTGCTATCGGGAAGAAGGTTTGTGCTAAAATACACGAAATATCGTATTTTTTCAGTGTACCCAAAAACTTTTTTCGTACAAAGATTTTTTGTTTTTTTCAGTAGCGGTACAAAGAAGCTTATACAAAAAAACGGTGCTCTCTTTCTATTTGTCTAGTAATTTCATTTTTATAGGTCTCACACCGCTTCTGTGCGCTGTAAAAAGTCATCGCAATAAAGAAGAAGAAAATCAAAGTTTGATCGATAACAAGTCTATAGCCGGAACACTATTGAAATACGGAACTGATCCGAAAATTTACGTAAGACAAACTTTTAAAGACAAAAATTTGCTATTTTTATTCAAATTTTGCATACGACATGTGCTAAGCAATGGCAGAAGCTCTTGATGATTGAAATATGAAACTTTTTTTCCGGTTGCCTCATTTTAAAATTTTGATTGTCGATTTTCTACTCAATTTTTTGCGATTTTGCTTGATGGCGTTTTCCAGCTGATTATAAACGTCGCAATACCGCTTAGGTTCCTATGTTATAAATTTTACAGCTTTCAAAAATTTGTCTTCTGACAAGTGACAAGAAATGTTTATTTATCGGAACAATCAGCTTCGAAATCTCATAATCTTCTCCACAAATGATCATGCTCGATTACAGAACCGATTGATTGAATTCCTCAAGTATTTGATTGTGTAAAATAGTCAAAAAATTTCTTCAAGGAGTTATGATTTCTTCTTTGTTGCAAAGCTATTGATTAACTAGGAATGTTTTTAAAACTTCCAACTCTTTTTATTCCACTATTTTCACTCTTTTTCATTGTAAATTCCCATTTTCAATTCAGGACGCCAAAACCGGCAAAAATATTCTCCATTACGCCGTCGAATGTATGGATCCTCAAATGATTCGCGTAAGTTTTACATGTAAGATTATTTTACCGTCTTCTTTTTGTGATTAATTTTCGTTCTTACTAATCAGATTTTCCGCGACCATATGGACAAAGAAATTTTACACGCGTTGGTCAATCAACGTTGTTATGCTAGCCAAACGCCTTTCGAATTATTAGCCGCTACAGAATTTGCTCGTGGTATCGACTACGTCGGCACAGAAGAAGGTCAATTAATACGTCTGGAAATGGGTCGTCTGTTGACTGAATTGGGCGCCGAATTGCCGCGCATGACAGCCGGTTCGGGCACCGAGTCGCCGGATTTTTTCGTTTCGTATGGTGAGTGAAAAATTGGAAATGAATTATAGGTTGTTTTTCAAAAAGCCTTTTAAATTGGCCTTTTAAATTGAAGAATGAAGGAAAATACGGTCCATGATTCTAAAAATAGATGATGGTGCACACCATATTCACGGTTTTTACATCAAAAATTTTCTGCTTCATTCTAATGTGGCCAGAGCTGTGATGAAAATCGTTATGTCGTGTAACTTTCCAAATCATTTCCCAAATGAGTCTCTGAAAAAACATGCTCATGCAAATAATGAACAACTTGCGTACATGGCCGTCTTATCACTCTGATTGATTGTAGCCATACGTGCAGTTGGTGAAGGATGTGCCATAAGAATCCCGCAGAAATCGTTGGCCATGTTTTTAGCCGTTCCTGGAGTCCCCCTCAAGATTTTCCAATCAAGTGGCGGAAATAGGCTAGGCATAAGAATCCCATCTTTTTGGTCGAATGGTTGATAAATGCCTTCATTTTTGAACAAAAACGGTTAAAAATATCGTTTCTTCGCATCATGAATACATATTTTCCTAATTTTTGAACAAAAATTTCTATTTCGGAGTCGTTTTTCCGAGATTTTGGATGAAAAATACGGAATTTTTTTCCTGCAATGACACCCCTAAAATTTTGGGCAATTAGTGACTCCACCCACAGAAAAAATAGCTTTACCCCACCAGACATACCCGTAATTGGGAGGGACCCGGCAGCTTGGTGGAACCCTATACCCAAATGTCAGGACCCCAACTCGAAAAAATTTGGAAAAAAGTGGATTTTTTGGTCTTTTTGGGGAAAATTTTGGGCTATTTTCGACTTTTTAAGATTTTTGGGAACCCCCTCCAAAAAATGTTTGGAAATTTCGAGACCACCGCCCCAACTGGTCGGACCAGTTACTGCTATGCCTCCAGACCTCCGAGTTCCGTTACACGTATGATTTCAGCAGTTATGACTACTGAAAAAAATAAATGTTGGCTCGCAATCAGACATGCACAGCAAGAATTTTCCAGGGGGGAGGGCGAGAAAAAAAAACAAAAAAGTTCTGCAAGCCTGTTTTTCATACAAAATATGCACAAAGATCATGAAAAAAGCTGTCTTGGAAAAAGCTCAGGGGGTGTTAGACGATTTTTTTGGCCAGGGTCTCAGATATGGGGGCTTACCCCCTCCCCCTATGTGCATGTATGCTCGCAATGCACGGACATTACCTTTTTTTGGATTTTTTGTATCCCAAGTCTCATATTTTAAAATGAATGGAGTAGAATAGACTATAGAGCTGAAACTACTTGAATCATATTTTGAGCGTTAATTCTGCTTTTTAGATGAAACGTTTTTTCCGTGAAGATGTAGGGCGCCGAAACACAAATGAAAGACGATCAGGAAAGAAAAAACATTGCTTCACGTGAGTTGGTCGTGGTAATTCGTCAAAATTCTCCTCATTTTTATCGTCGGTATTATATGGGCGCCACAAGCGCCGTGCCGTATTTGGTTTCCGGGTTTATTTCAGATTTCTAAGTTTTGTGTGATATATTGTCTGGAAATTTGAACGTTTCTAAATTTCGATACATTCTCTATATATAATATGCCAACATTTTTCCGGTATTTGCGAGCGAATTTTTGTCGTGACAATTTCGGTTACCGTAGGTATTTTTGTCGTCGGTGATTTTTTTGAAATTGCATTTTAGTGTTGAAACAGGGGTATGCAGTTTGTTGCATATATGTTCGAGAGTCCACCAACGCTCTCGAATGCATACTCATTATGAAATATCATTCTCTGGGATTAGAATTCGTGTAAAAGTTTTCAATCTTCATCGAGTCAATGTTCTGTAAAAAATTTGTATATTGCTACGTAAAGAAATTTATATTTTTGTAACGTTCTTTATAAGCTTTGTTCGTTAATCTTTTGTTTTCTATATTTCGACTTTTTACCCGGCGGATATACGGCACTGTTACCGTCCAAATCGCGTTACCACACAATTTTTTGGCGTCATATATCAGGAGGCGATAAAAGCGAGGTGTTTTTCTATACTAAACTGTTGTTTTAGTTGAAGGAAAAGTTTTATTTTCTTTTTCTTGAACCGAAAATAAAATTACATTTTTGCTGATCATGTAGTTTGTTCTGCAAAGTAAATAAGTTCGGGCAGGTATGTGGTCATCTTATGATAGGCAACAGTCTTCTACCTACAGAGAACTGAAAATTATTTACCTTAGCTTACCAGCGCTGCACAGATTTCTGGGTAACAGAAGTCTAGTTTGGCTTACAGACTGTCAGTCTCTACTCAATAATCAGAAAAGGCAGCATGAACGAATCACTGAATGATATGGCCTTCAACTTCTGCGGAATACTCGAGTCTTATAGAATTCGACTCGGTCTCTTTTGGATACCTAGAAACGAAAATCAAATAGCAGATCAGCTTTGCAGAATCATAGATTATGACGACTGGAGCATTTCAAACGATATTTTTCACATGCTTGACAGTCAGTGGGGTCCTCATACTGTAGACCGCTTCGCCTCTCACCTGAATAGAAAGAAGCAGATTCAACTCACGTTTTTGGAATCACGACACAGAATCAGTGGACTGCTTCACAGTCTCTTGGACAAATGAAAACAATTGGCTATGGTTCCTCCTCCTTATCTATAGTCATATGTCTAAATCACTCTAATTTTCAAAGGTTGCTGGAACTTTGATAGTTCCAGAATGGAAATGTGCTCCTTTCTGGCCGGTTCTGTTCAGTCCACAAACGATCCCCTTTATCGAAGACAAAGTGACCTTGAACCCCAAGTTTTGTCTAATACCCGCCGGTCTACCAAATAGCATTTTCCATCCAGAAAAATTGTTGCTTAAGTTGAAGGAAAAAAGTTTTACCAATGTTTATTATCTGCTTGCAGATTTTTACTTATTTCCATTTCTCGAGTCATTTAGAATCTACAGTCTAAATAGTAAAACTAGAAAGAATGTTATTATAGTATTCCCACGGTTTTTCGCTAGTGACATTAGGACTGAGCCCACTATAGTCCTCCAACTGTTTTTTGAAAAATCTTTTCTATTAAATTATATCGATCTTAACTCATTCTGTGATCAGAAATTTTTATCAAATTTCACTTGATAAATTTCGATGCCCTTCGTACTATTGGAAAGGCACTACAATCGACTAATTTTCAGCTGGCTGACATTACATGATGTGATACAGGGTACCTCCAATGATTGAGCGCTTTCTCACTGCTCATAACATTATGTTGGAATCAGACAGCCGACCTTTATTTTGTAACATTAAACCCTCGGCCTCAATTTTTTCAATTAAATCACTGAAAGAGGAATTTTTGTTGCATCTCTCCCAAGACACCCTGTTGCACAACCATTGTGGAAAGATCGATGAAATGATGCCAGATTCGATCCACCTTTTTTGGTTCGTCTGACCTGAACGTTTTCAATTTTTCCTGCGTCCCGTAAATAGCATATTTAGCTGGATTATATCAGCATTTGTGTGCCAACTTTCATAATGTGCACACACCTGCGATTCCCAAAATTATACATAAATCTGACTGAAATTTTATCACAATGCGTTAGACATTGGTAGCCATAGAAATTTTAAAAAAATTCTACGGCATCCTATGGGAAGGTACCCAAAAAGCTCAGAAGGACTTTTCGATTTATTTCGACTTCATTTTCGACGTTTTAAAATTGCATAAAAATCATAACGTAAGGGATTGGAAAATTGTGTTCCTAACTGTATAATGAGGGTTTCTCAGATTCCGAATTGAGGGAATTCCCAAAATGAGCGAATTCCTGATTGGGCGATTCTAAACGAGCGATCAAGAATGTAATAACGCTTTCTTCATGTTTTGCTTCTTTACCTTATTTTTTCTTCGCATGTACTTTTTATTTCTTCTTTCGTTTTCTGTGTGTATTGTTTATATGTTTTCGTTTCTATATGCTTTTACGTTTTCTACTTCCGTATAATTCTTGTACAGTTCGGCATGCTTGAGTCTTTGATGTAACAAGTGTGAAAATCTTGATAAAAAACGTTAACAAAAGAATGTTGGAAGAAACAAAGCATCAAGATAAAGGAAACGTCAACAAAAATGAAGACAATAAGAATAAGTAAAAATAGGTGGAAAAGCATTAAAAAAGAAAAAACACAAAAAAGCGACAAGAAAGAAGAAGTAAGATCTCGAAAGCAGCAATGAAGAAAGAAAAAATAATGCGAAAGAGGAAAGAATCAGGAGAATGGAAAAGAGAAAGATAAAGAAGTAAAAACAAAGAATTAAGATGAAAAGTAGGTAAAAATGAAGAAAAAATCACAAAGGATAAAATTAACAAGGAAATAGAGCATGCCGAATTTGTATTGCATCATGAGGAAAAAAGGAAAAAGTAGATGACAAAAAAAAGAAAATGAAAGAAAGCAGCGGCAAGATAAATATGTAGAAGCATACATAAACGAAAACATTAGCAACACGCAGAACGAAAGAAAAAAGAAGTATATACAAAGAAAAATATAAGGTAAAGAAGGAAAATGTGAAGAAAGCTCTATTACATTCTCTATAACTCGTTTGGAATCGGCTACTTGGGAATTCGCTCATTTAGGAATTCGCTCAATTACGAATCACTCACATGGGTCTTGCTCAAGTGGGCATTCGCTCACTTGGGAATTCGCTCAATGAAGAATCGCTCACAATGGGAATCGGTCATCTGGAAATTTGCTCACTTAAGAATCGCTCAATTGAGATTAGCTCAGTTGAGAATCGCTCACTTAGAACTAACCCATATAATGCACATTTGGCTACAGAATGCGTGACAATGAATGCCAAAAATGCATAAGTTCCAAATTTTCGAGTACCGTAATTATGTAAATTTTGACTTTAATGCGGAACGAATGCTATCGCTATACTCAGGGTGTACAACTGTCCGAAACGTCTCATTTCAGCTAAAAACTTATGCACGTCTTCACTGAATCTGCTATTTCAAATGAAATATATTGTGTGTCTGTAGTGGGATTGCACACCAAACCGTATCACCAGCGCATTAAATTTAAAATGATGGATGCTGCAAAGACCAAAAAAGTAGGTTCAATTTGATGCGCAATTTTCACTTGGTGGGAAGCTTTATACTGTAGAGAAAAACTAAACTCCTTGATGAGAATTGGTAAGACCAAAATCGTTGAAAAAAATTATGTTTATCCACTGTCGATTTGGACGGAACTGCGTCGACACCTGAGGTGCTACTAGAGAAATTCTGACCAGCTATCGAAGGAAATTGCCGCTCACTAATCTTTCCATTGATTACAGTAGTAAGCTTACCAGACTTTCATTGGATCCCTGCATCGATCATTTCAAAACGAATGGAGTATAGAAAATAAAGGCACGTTATATCTCAAGTAGCATACTATATAATACGGTAGCTCATTACAGATGTTCACTATTGAACCCGGCCTAGAACCGCTTTGATTTTTCGTGAGGTGTAAGCCCATTTTGAATTCGTCGTTTCAAGTCGCCAAACTATTAACGATTGAACGTGATAAATTCTGATATCGAGTAGTTTCAATTGTTACATTATCACATTTCGAATAAGGTAGGATTCCATACGGATATTATTACCCACGAGAACGATATCCTATGAGGCATAGGATAAGCGTTAACTTCGGTGTCGTGCATTCGTACTATTGGCCAGAAGAACTGGGATAGTCTTATCATTTGCTATATAATGCGTTGATCATGAATATTTTTATGAACACTTTTTTTGTGAGCACTAATTTTTGTCACTTTTCTGTATTAAATAAAAAACACTAGTTTTGTTGAGAACAAGCACTTACCAAATATTTCAGGAAGGCTTGCACTTGATTCGATTCAGTCAGCATTAGACAAAAAGGAAGGAAGTAAACAAGAGAAAGACAACCCATAAATTTTCTGTTTATCCCATTTTTGGTCTTATCAGTATGTGTAGGTCTGACATTCCAATAAGTTTTCCCATTAGTTTGAAAAATTATAAACCCAATTTTTCCAAGATTAAGTATTTGCCATGCTGAAGATTTTTCACTATTCCGTTTTTCGAATGAAACCGGGAATGATTTTTGGACTGCAAAATTCATGGATGGATAACAAAGGGTTATGTCACACTGTTGCCGGATCAGTACTTATTCGAAAGATGAACAATAACGGCTTAGATAACAAAACTTTCGGGGAATTGTTTCGAGGATATGTAGTGCTGAGGGCGAGCACTTTTGAACTATTTACCAAGAATGCAGAAAAAGTGCTGCTTTTAAAATAGTCGATTTTTTGCTAAATTTTCACTTTCCATACTTTCAAGATTTATAGATACGGCTCGAAATTTTTGGGAAAATCGCTATGCCAAAAATTGTTGGAAATTTCGTTCTATCGCCAATTTGTGGCCGGTCGACGTTTCGAAGAATTGGAACAAATTTCCAATCATTTATTTCAAAGTGGTCGTATCAAAACCATGCTATGCCCGCCTATGGAAGAATGGAGCACTGAGACGTAAGCGATCTGAGATTCAAAGAAAAATAGTGAAGTTTTGCGTCCATGACAAGAATTCTATCGTAGAAAAAAATAAAAAGTTGTATATTATTTCGCGCATCTTACTAACATCAAATAAAGAATCTAGAATCTAAAAGAGCAAGTACTACTATTAATAAGGATGCGCTAAAATTCAATTCTGTCTAAAACAGTTGATGTCATGTGACAATTTGCATACACGAAAGATTTCAGTGTAGTAGTGACTTTCACAAATAGAATTACTGCTTGTGAAAGCGCATTGAACCTATCAAAATTTCAATGGCGCTAACTAAAAATTTCGAATATGTTTTGGATTTTTGGCTAGCAAGCTTATTGTTCTTCTGGCATTTATAGTGTCTGTGTTTATTAGAGAAGTATAGAAATTGAACTGTTCAACTTAGGCAAAATGAATTCCAAGCAAAAGCCACGGTTAACGCCAATAGATATATGGAATACTTGGATATAGCCCGAAAACTGAGACGAACTCATGTCGAAAATGAAACCGTGCTGCAATTGAAACCGTCGTCAATTTTTCCTACAGCGGTGCTTGTGAGTTGATGTTCGGGTAGACCAGGACTTCTTTTATGATAGATTCTGTTCAAAATGTACGATTTTGATGAAAAATCAATTGTTCAGCGTTCATCTCCAAACAGTTCTTCATCTCGTTCAGTTTGAAATAATACTGATTCGATGCAAAATTTTATGGTAGTTTGATGCAACAACATGCATTAACATAGACAAATTCTAGCAGGAGTTTTTTGGGGGTGTTTTTATTTTTAAAAAATCTGTTTCTACAATGGTTCGGGTTCAAGAAAAAGACAAAAACAATGTTGGACAACAAATAACCAAGTCAAACTTACCTTTCGTCTTATATACATAGAATCGCGTTATGATTAGAATGGCAAAAATCACACATCATCGTCAGTTATTGTAGTTATTTTGAATTATATAAACAGTGAACAGCGTGGGTGTTCTTCTGGGGAACGGACAATTTGCCCCCAGTAATTCGCCACCAGCCATTCGTCCCCCACAATTCGCCCTCGGACAATTCGCCCCCAACACAATTCGCCCCTGAACAATTCACCCCCACAATTCGCCCCCAGTAACTGGCCCCCAATTCACTGTTTTTTAATTTAAAAAATTCAGATTTAAAAATAACTCCACTAGGTTGATAGCAGTTATGTAATAGCATTTCTACACATCCATGCACAAAACCTAGAGATTTTTCCCAGCCGAAATAGCATGTTTATTTATGGATTCTGCATGCAGAGTGCAAGTATTATGTACAAGAAGAAAATGATCTGTACAGCAATGTTCCAAATAAAGGTCCACAAATGATTTTTTCGTTGAATATAAGATTTTTTTACTGGTGCGGTTAGTGCTAAGTCACTATAAGCCTTTTTTACTCGTACGGTTAGCATTACAGGTATATGAGCAGTAGTTCCCTGGAAATGAAGTAACCAGTTGTTTTTTCTACTTGAAACAAAATTTGTGGCTTCAAGTTTAAAGCGAAGGCTTGCAGCTAAAGTTTAACTGGCTGAAAATGATCGATTTCGACCAAAAATGTGTGAAAAATCTCAACACTGGCAATTTACAAATTTATATTTTTTCAAGTTTGTAATGATGGTGTCCTAATTCCCAGATACCATGCCAAATTTTAGTCTGATAGCGTGAATACCCGAGAAAATTTAGGCAGAATTTGAACGTGCAACACGGATATCATAAGCAGAATTGCGAGTCATTTATGTTCTTCGATCCGGATTTGTTTTTTTATGTTTTTTGTTCCTTCTTTCGTTTAATTTTCTTTCTTGTATTCCTTTTTTTGTCATTCATCTTTCTTGTCTAGTTCCTCCTCCTATATTTTTTTGATTACTTTTTACTCATTCTCCTTTCTTATTTTTTTCCTTTATATTTTTCTTCTGTTTTCCTTATTTTTATTCTTTTTTGTTTTTGGTACACTGCAAAGTTGTCACAAAAAAGATAGTGAAGAACACAATAGAGTCACACATAGAATAATTGTGATACTTTGTCATAATCTTAATTGCTCTCCATAGATCCTGATAAAAAGTTACAAGAAATGAAGTTGGAAAAAGAAAATATGTATGCAATCAGAAAAGAAAAGAAAAAATACAATGTAAAAAAAGAGTAAAAGGGAAAACAGAGGTGACAAGGCGAAGTGAAAAATCATCTTTTCATCTCCTTTATATTTCACATAAAATATGGTTACCTAATAGGGGAAATGTCTGGAGATAAATTACATAACATATCATGGAGTTGCTTTTAAATCTAAAACCTAGGTAAGTATAGTACCAGGGGCGAATCACTGGGGACGAATTACTCAGGGGCGAATTGTCCGGGGGCGAACTACAGTGGGGGCGAATTACCAGGGGCGAATTGTGGGGGACGAATTGCTGGGGACAAATTACTGGGAGCGAATTGTCCTACAACCGTTCTTCTGACCCAAACCTTCAATGAAAATGAACAACTTTGATAGACAAGAGGTACAAAATTATACGTCGTAAGTCATCTGCTGCTGACTAGTGAGTCAGTTACGTGCATTATGGAATGGGATTTTCATGCTACACAATCAACAAATCAAATAGCATTCCCATTATTCTTCATTATTCGTCATTTTGTTTTAGGACAATCTGTCAGCAATCATTGATAGTGATCTGGCGAAAATCAACGATTGGTGCCTCGCTTTTGCTGAAATAATCAAATCGGGATCGTCTACAGTAATTTCCATTTTTCTACATTTTCATTGCATGTGAACTTTTGTTCATAGAAAATATTACCAATTGATGAAGAAACCAAGAAATGCTTGAAATTCGGCGTCAATCTATATCAAATCATCTGCTCGGTATCATTTTCTTATCGTTGAAACATTCTTGTTAGGTATAGTAGCCTTTTTAGCAAGCCAAAAAGCTCGATATAAACATTCTTGTGGATGGTGAACTTCGTAGTTCGTATGCAGCCACGCAAGCACTGAATGTCGCATTTAATATGGCGAATAACGATGGCAAACGAGATGGCAGTCCTTTGCTGTATTTGACCTTCCAGATGTACCTGAAAGTAAGATATTTTGGCATAAATCAAGCAGTATATATAGTCAGCAGCGAATTTCATACCTTAAAAGTATTTATTGCTGCATAAAGTCTTTTTACAAGTCTCTTAGTTTCTGTCAAACTGCTTTGCGAGATGTGAGATGAATATTACTACTTACATGCTGGGTTAGATTTCCTTGCAATTTCACAAGGTTTTTATAAATCTTCTACTATAGAAACTGATAAACACTTTTATATTCACGAGCAACAGGTTTTGTCTGGAATAGTAAACTAGAAAAAAAGTAAATTTTGTACATCCCTTTCACAGTTCGCTTGGAAGTTAAAAAAGACATCGCATTTTACGAGTGTCGATGGTTTTATGGAACTACTGAAACACAAACTACGGGCTTTTATAAAATTGTGAAACTTTTTTCCACTGACCTCGTAAAAACTCAAAAGTGTCCTTAGATTTGCAAAGATGATATTGTAATTCCGATAATGATGTACTTTTATTTCATTTGAAAAACCGAAAGAAAATTAATTACCCATGCATTGGTCAATTCATCTATTTTTTAGGATGCAGAAAAATATTTGGATCGATGCCTACAATTTTCTCAAGATCATAATTTACCCTTGGGTTTCAAACTGGTTCGCGGAGCTTACATGATCACGGAAAAACAACTGGCCAATAGTAAACAGATCGAAGATCCCACATTTTCGAATCACGAGTTGACGTCGCTAAATTATGACCGCAATGTCGACAAAATATTGAGATTTATTCAGAAACGACCAGATTTGATACATTTATTCGTCGCTTCTCATAATCAAGATTCTGTTCGAAATGCTATAACGAAGTAGTGTTCATTTTGAACAATGTGAAATTTTAAGAAGCTTTATCGTTACACCATAGATGCACAGCTATGGTGTACAAGAAAAAAATGGTTTTGATCCAAGGTAACAACCGAATCAAATAAAAAAAACGAGTTCCAAACTTCCAGATCGCCTCAGGAAGCGGTTGAGCTTAATTATACGAGTAATATGACGTCAAAAAACATATTTCTCCGAATGTGCATACCCATATTTCTTCACTTGATGTGATCTCCAACTTCGATACAGATCATTTTGTTGTATGATCGAAAAACTTTTCCTTATGCCATGGCCAACTACGGAATCACAGATCCTGACGAAATACGAAAAATTCATTCATTTTCAGCATGAAAGAGCTTGGAATCGAAAAAAGCAAGAATGTGAAATTCGCTCAAATATATGGAATGTGCGACTATTTATCCTACGACATAAGTAAATGAACAAAATATCTTCGTAAAAACTCATTTTTTTATTTTCAGGCCAAAAGGGATTCACAGTTTATAAATCAGTGCCTTGGGGACCAGTGGAAGATTGGGTGCCCTATTTGGCGAGAAGGGCCAGCGAAAATTACTCGGCATTTCAGACTAACCGTAATGAATTACCGTATTACAGAAAGGAGTTGAAGAAACGCTTATTATTCAAAAGCAGATAAATTTATGTTATGGGTGAAACTCTCCGCTGATCAGAAAATAGACGTTCTCTTCCTATATTTTTCATAATGTGAGAACATATAAGATACAGAAAATTGACATGTTATCGTTTTTTTCATATGAGTCTAATAATTTTCCATATTTTCTATTCCTACTCAATTTCATTATTTTATCTTGCTTCTTTCTTTTCTCAACTTCTTTACTTTATTGCCTGTATCTTTTAATTTTCTGTTTTTATTGATAACTATTTGTTGACTTCGTCTTCTATTCGTTTTCTCTGTTTTTTCTCTTTTTATTTTTTTCCAACATGTTTCGACTGAGTTTATGTTTTCTGCTCTTGGGCCATTAGATCATTGTTTTTATGTGTTTTTCCTGGATCGTTGCATCATTGTTCTCATGTCCTTTAATTTTTTCCATTCTCGTCTTATTCTTTGATTTTAAGCTGCCTATGTTCATTAAATTTTTCTTTCTTGTCGTTTATTTTTTCTCATTATATTGTCCTTTATTTTCTGCTATATCTGTTCATTTCACTGTTTTATGCTCATTTCTTCTGTGTGTCCTATTTTCACTTTATAATTTCCATGTATCATTTGTTTCTTTTTATTTTGCTTTATTGCAATTTCTATTACTCTTATAAAAAGTAATTAAATCACGTATCATAGAGCCAGGGTTTTGGATTTCGCCCTTCATTTCCGTATCTTAATCATTGATTTTCATTTTCCCTTAAACTATTGATCGATTCCGATTCTTTGTTTTTAACTTCTAATTTTGTTTTCTTGTGTTCGCTGTATATGCTATTGGCTTGTAGCTTTTTGTCTTTTTTGTAGGACATCTATGCTATTCTTTTCTTTTTGAGTTTTAGTGTTCTCTTTTATCATAACGCAATTTATATCTTTCTTCTATTCCTCTAGTGTTTTACTTCATCATTTTTATTTTTTTTAATTTTTGGTTCATTTTTCTTGCCGAAGTTTTATTTTTCTTGCGTTTTGATTGAAAAGTATTTTTTCATCATATTTTATACATTTTTGCAAGAACTTTCTGGACTTTATTCTTTACAAGCCACTGGGGTAAATGAGTCACGTGATCATTTCTTACATACAGTCAATCATAACGAGCATTTACAAGTAAATTTATCGTGTAAAAAAGGAGAAGATTTAACAAAAAAGTGAAGAAAAAATTGTTCCTACGTCCATTCATCGATCGTAAAATGTTCGACGTTTCGAGTCGCCACCCGGCGTTGCACGAATCCAAATAGCAAACGCATATTTGGAACATGGACGGCGGTACTCTGACGTTTTTGCCGTTGGGACTCTGGTTGGCCAAATTTTGGCCGGCCGTCGACGGAAAATTGGCCGACGATAAAGAATGATGATGATGCTGCTGCTGCTGCTGATACTGTTTGGGCAGTTGGAGAATGTCTCGCTTGTTGTAAAAGTTGCACGAATCGCGGTGCAGCCACCTGTACCATTTTACGATTGAATCGTTGAAACCGTTGACCAACATGTGGTCGAAGCAGCCCCTTATGTGACCAACATAAGTTGTGCCTGCAAATGTGCAAATGAGGGTGTGTCTCGTTTCAGCCACTGGGACAAACGGAATAATTGATCGCCAGTTTTTCAGGTGTGATTCGTTTCAGTCACCCGATTCATTTAACCCCCTTCTTGAAGGTGGAGTAAAAATAAACGGTGGTCACTAAATGCATTGGATGCAAGACTACCTCATGCGGAAGAAAATGGATGCCGAAAGTAATTGAATGACCATTAGAAGAAAAGAAAAGAAAAGAAAAGAAAAGAAAAGAAAAGAAAAGAAAAGAAAAGAAAAGAAAAGAAAAGAAAAGAAAAGAAAAGAAAAGAAAAGAAAAGAAAAGAAAAGAAGAGAAAAGAAAAGAAAAGAAAAGAAAAGAAAAGAAAAGAAAAGAAAAGAAAAGAAAAGAAAAGAAAAGAAAAGAAAAGAAAAGAAAAGAAAAGAAAAGAAAAGAAAAGAAAAGAAAAGAAAAGAAAAGAAAAGAAAAGAAAAGAAAAGAAAAGAAAAGAAAAGAAAAGAAAAGAAAAGAAAAGAAAAGAAAAGAAAAGAAAAGAAAAGAAAAGAAAAGAAAAGAAAAGAAAAGAAAAGAAAAGAAAAGAAAAGAAAAGAAAAGAAAAGAAAAGAAAAGAAAAGAAAAGAAAAGAAAAGAAAAGAAAAGAAAAGAAAAGAAAAGAAAAGAAAAGAAAAGAAAAGAAAAGAAAAGAAAAGAAAAGAAAAGAAAAGAAAAGAAAAGAAAAGAAAAGAAAAGAAAAGAAAAGAAAAGAAAAGAAAAGAAAAGAAAAGAAAAGAAAAGAAAAGAAAAGAAAAGAAAAGAAAAGAAAAGAAAAGAAAAGAAAAGAAAAGAAAAGAAAAGAAAAGAAAAGAAAAGAAAAGAAAAGAAAAGAAAAGAAAAGAAAAGAAAAGAAAAGAAAAGAAAAGAAAAGAAAAGAAAAGAAAAGAAAAGAAAAGAAAAGAAAAGAAAAGAAAAGAAAAGAAAAGAAAAGAAAAGAAAAGAAAAGAAAAGAAAAGAAAAGAAAAGAAAAGAAAAGAAAAGAAAAGAAAAGAAAAGAAAAGAAAAGAAAAGAAAAGAAAAGAAAAGAAAAGAAAAGAAAAGAAAAGAAAAGAAAAGAAAAGAAAAGAAAAGAAAAGAAAAGAAAAGAAAAGAAAAGAAAAGAAAAGAAAAGAAAAGAAAAGAAAAGAAAAGAAAAGAAAAGAAAAGAAAAGAAAAGAAAAGAAAAGAAAAGAAAAGAAAAGAAAAGAAAAGAAAAGAAAAGAAAAGAAAAGAAAAGAAAAGAAAAGAAAAGAAAAGAAAAGAAAAGAAAAGAAAAGAAAAGAAAAGAAAAGAAAAGAAAAGAAAAGAAAAGAAAAGAAAAGAAAAGAAAAGAAAAGAAAAGAAAAGAAAAGAAAAGAAAAGAAAAGAAAAGAAAAGAAATGAAAAGAAAAGAAAAGAAAAGAAAAGAAAAGAAAAGAAAAGAAAAAAGGAAAGAAAAGAGGAAATGACTGTAAAAAAATAAAAAGAATATCACCTTTTTTTATCAGACTCAAACGAAACACACGAACTGCTGCTTTTCAATCTCACGTAAGCATAAAAAGAAAAAAAAGAAATAATTCATCATCAAGAAAAATCCAATCACTTAAGAGAAAAAATAGGTCACACTAGAAACAGCTATGTTTACGTTGTACAAAAGAGTGAATTATACCTGTAAAAAATGCCGTCACTCAGAGGGCAAATTTCTCATTACTGAAATTACCACAAGATAGGCGTCATATTATTGTAGTTTTCTGTGTGTGGTAAAAAAACGTGTTTGCTGAGTGGGATTAGCAACAAGATTTCGTCTGTCTCCACAACGTATCGTCAATTTGAAAAACGCTCCCATTTGCTATGAATAAAATGATCAGGAAAACATCTTCTTGAAATTCTGAAGTATGCGCATCAGATTTTACAGTATACCCGTAAACAATCAATAATCATGAATATTTCTAAAAAATATTACGTCCAAAGTCATTTGGAATCCTGGACCTGCAAAATAACATACACGAGAGATATGCACATGTTTTTTCTTGGCATGTGAATCTGACCGTTCTGACGTCTGCAAAGTTTATGTGAAAATATGCAAAAAAACTCCTTGCGTACAGTGACTTATCAGTAGTCTAATTCTGAAGTCAGACGAACTGTCCGCTGTTTTTTGATAGAAGCATACTCAGCCGGAATTTTGAAGAATGGGCCCTTGATTCTCAGGTGATGGTATTTCTACCTAATAATTCCACTTCTTCCTTCATGCTGACGCACACGGTCGAACATTCGACCGTCCGTAGACCGTTGACGCCCCTGTCGGCCGAACATTCGTCGTCGTAGGTCTCCGGTTCATAGAACGTGGCCGATAATTCCCTGGACACTTTCAACAACGGTTGGTAAATCATTGACATGCAACTGTAGCAGTTTATCGACCTCGCTAAACGAAAAAAACACAACAAAACTACATAGCCGAAGAAATTTGATTTTCTTTCGGTTATTGTAGGTAGACTGTCGCTAGTTAATTTATTCATGAAAATGAGGTAATCCGTGGAGCAAGTAATAGCCTTCATGGAGATGTGCATTAAGCACTCTGGAATAGTGAAATGGGAAGCATTTGATCAGGATGAAAATTTTAGAAGAGATCAAAATAGGAATTTACATGCACATTTTTTTGAGCAGGAATCAAACGTCCTTGTTTTGTCACGGCACTAGAAGTTTTATACCATATTTCTATGAAAATTCGCGATTTAAATTCATTCACAGTTGTAAGAAAACTTTTTCAGACAAATATTTATATGGAGAGCCTGATGTTGATTGGTAAACTTTTTTAGCATTTCGTGAAATCACTATTTCGTTGACCTTGTTCAAGCAATTTTCAACTCTACCATTGATTCTATACAAATGACTTGAAAACTAAATTATGAACAGGACCTCTTTTCAAATCTTCGTGGAATGTGCCTGATGCCATTCGGTAAGTTGTGCTGTCCTAACTTGCATTTTTTCAAACTCGCAACAAGGATTATCAGATCGCGCCGTGTCTGATTTTTTTGAATATTCTTCAAAACATCTAAATGCTCAATAAAGCATGAAAACTCTGGTGCATGTTCGAAGCATGTATGAAAATTGTAAGTGTTATATATGGATGATGCGCATTCCGTCATTTACTAAATTTGAATGTTTTTGATCCGATTATTAATTTAAATTATTAATTACTTTTAGCGTTAGCGTTGGACATGTAGCGATTAAGTGGCACTGGCCTCAACTGTTCAAAATCTTGCTGATCTTGCCTCCTGCCCGCCGCTTCAACACCAAGTGAAAAATCACCGAATAAAATTATCATAGAAAATACTAGACCGTAAATTTTTGTCTTTATAGGTCGAAGAAAAGTTATTTTCGCCCTAAAATTTTTCAAATCGTCCAAAATCGATTCCATATACATATTTCAACATAATTCGTAATACAATCCTCGGGCTTCAAGAATATGCATCCTTAAGAATACTAATTATTTTTCTTCCATCCGTTGGACGTAGAATTTTATTCCATAATCTAAAAAACGGAGTGCGTTAAATATATAGAGCTTTACTTGCAAAAACTGAAATGGAAAAGCTTGTGCAACTGTTCACCTGAAATTAAGCTGGAAAAATAAACAAGATAAGAAAAATTTTAAATAATAATCATCGGAATAAGAGCAAAATATAAAAGAACGATTAACAGACGTTGTAGTTTTTTGGAAAAAGTTTTTCATTATTTTTTGTGAGATTTCCAATCTTTCATAGCGAGGGACTGTATGTTTTGAATAGAAAATTCAAAATACTGTAGACTTCGCCGCACCGTTTCGGAAGTCTATAATTTCGGATTTTTATAAATAGCAGAAAAATCTTTCTTGTGGTATGGTTCACTGGCACTCTTGTGGTCACAATAAGCTCTATAACTATTCTAGAGAGTTAGATTTCATCTGAACATAGATTCATTTACGTAACTAGGCTAAAAAACTTATGAACTTATTGGAGGGAACTTCCAGATTCAAGTGCAAGCGATCCGGTTCTTTTTTCAAAATTTAGACTTATAAACTTGCACTCCTGAACCTCTGAATCTTTCTGTAACTTGGTATAAATGCTCCCATGGTTCCATTATAGAAGAGTTAAAAATCTCGGAATTTTCAAATTCGATTTTTTATGTTTTGGATTCTATTCCTCCTTTCTATATATTGTTTGATGAAATTCGTTGCCGGAAATCAAATATAATTAATGGTTTTTGAATTTTCAATCCTCGCACTTTTTGAAACCGTATTAGAGGTACTAGACCAATTTCTGGACATACTCCATTTTTGTTTAATTTAAAATTTTGTATAGTCTTTTTCCTTGAAATGCTTCTAAATAATGAAAGTGGAGAGCAAGTAGTATTTCAGATTTTCACGATTTTCTGATAAACAATACACAATATAGGACTGAAAATTTGTGAGCATACTATTCTCATATTTAACCATTTTTCGAGTAAAAAATTTTACGATAAGAACTTTGTGTGAACGATTTTGACGACAGTGCTGATTTGTTTCACTTTTCTATTTGGAAGCATTTTGTAAAAAACGGACTATAGGTTTTAGATATCGATTCGAAAAATTTTCTCTCGCCGGTTCCTAAAAAACCTAATAGACAAATTTCTAGAAAACTTTCAAGTTACTAAGAGACAAAGTTAGACTAAGATATTGGAAATTCTAAGTGAATGAAAAAAATTGATAAGGAGGAACAAATACATTTTCCCATGAAAATGACTGAATATTCTTAAAATTATGCCAAATTCAGAATTTATTCAGTGTTCCAGCTGCTATATTATGACTAGAAAATTCCGATTGCATTTTCCAAGCACTGTTTTGTACAAATGACAAAACTTAAGTGGACAGATTTCCAGAGGATTATTTCGACTAACTTGACTAACATTCCCCGGCGCATGTCAGAGTCCTTCAGAGTCAACGCCTTAGATTGTAAGATTTTTTTTGAATTCAAGATTCATATTTTTTATTTAAAAAACTGCGCTTTTCTGCTCCATTTTTCAAGGAGAAAGAATCGTTCGAGTTACATACTGAGACACGGTGCTGTTCCTGAAGTTTTGAATATAACAGAGCTCATGATCATTCCAAATCTTCTTTTTACACCAGTAACACATCTTTTCTCGTGGTACAATGCCAGAATTGTTATAGAATGAAATTCACATATTGTAAGTTTTCGTGACAAAATTATAAATCTTTTGAGTTTTCCTGAAACGTGTGTAGAAACCATACTCCTTGCGGACAAATTAGCACAATTTGAAACGGAACAATGTAATTAATTTTCACTTTCGAGATACAGCAAGAATGGCAACTTGGATTCTTATGGATTAGTAGCAAAGAAAAATATAGCTTGATGAAGATCTGAGAAGTGACTTTTTTCACGTACACTTTGAGAAGGCAAGTGGAAACTCAAAAAGCAAAAGTTCACTAGTAAAAGTATTACTATCTTGAAGTAACTGATACAACAATCAAATCCATTCTATAAAAATCATTTTTTCGTCGTTAATAAGCTATTGAAATAATGAAAACGGGACAATGAGCTTGTTCGTGTACATTAGCTAAAATTGCGTTTATTCATCCATGAAATCTACGTGGTGATATATTTGCATATTACTGCATAGAAAAAACAGTAGCATAGAGGTAATATCATGGAAAAATGAGGACGGTTCCCCTTCGTTTATTTGTTGTATAGATGAAAGGAGCACTGAGATTCCTCTCCGTCTTTTTTCTAGTAACCCTTTGCGTGATTAAAATAACAGCTTCTCTCCAATTTCTGGAATTTTTTTTGCCTGGCTCTATTTATACTATATAATTATTTATCCACATTTTAATAACGGTTTCCAAAACATCGGAAGCTATTCGGTTTTTTTTTTTCAATCTACCGAACAGAATCATTTTTGGATATATCAAAGGAGGCGAAAAAATCTTTTTTCTTGGATAATCTAAAGTTCAAAGAATGAAAAATTGTAGGTCAATGTGTTTTTTGAAGCTGCGGCTTTTCTGGAAAATTAGCTGAATTCCGTGGACCAAGAAGAATGGCGCCATTCAGAGACGCAAAATTATTCTAAAGTCAGTTTTGTAGAACAGTAGCAGGTTGTTGAATGCTGTTGTAATGTTTGAATCATAGCAAAATTGTATGACGTCAGCAATAAACACATCAAGAGTACGAAAGTAGTCAAATAATTTAAGAATAATCATAAAAAAGAAAATAGAACTAATCATATTCATACGTCAATTTTCATAGAAATATGTGAGTCAATGTTTTTTGTTATTGTAACTTGTACACTTTGGAACCAAGGTAGTAAGTTCGAAGAGAAAACCGCGGGAGGAAAAGGGTTAGTTCGACCTCACTACGTTATGTTCAAAAGTTATGAAATGCAATTTTGCTAAAGTTTTCTAACCTTTGTCGTTTCAGGTTTTACTAACCACTTCTCTGTCCGTCAAATTTCTAACGATGGATGATA
This sequence comes from Romanomermis culicivorax, assembly GCA_963922205.1. Classification (NCBI taxonomy): domain Eukaryota; kingdom Metazoa; phylum Nematoda; class Enoplea; order Mermithida; family Mermithidae; genus Romanomermis; species Romanomermis culicivorax. Next base: position 54,352 of record CAWUHX010000452.1, read on the forward strand.
GAAATGTAGATATAATGTCACAAATATTTAAATTTCTCTACAATTTTAAAAATTCACGAGTCTTGTGAAACAGTTATTATATCAACGAATGTGCAAACCTCAAAGTTCAACGGCACTAAACTCACAATAATACAAGCAGCAAAGAGCAGATAAAAATTTATGCTCATACGTGTCTTCCCAAGAAAACAAGAAATGTTGTTAACAGGTAGGATCGTCAATCTAAAAAATGTTGCGTCAGCCGTAATCAGTGGTCTTATGCAGTTTTTGTTTTTGTCTCTGTCGTCAATTATTGTACCGTGTTAAAATTTATTGATATTAAAATCCAAATCACGTAGGATAAATCATATTACTGATTGCTGATCAACTTTATGTACTTTGGCGAAAGTTGCAATTTTTTCGAATTTTCGTATGAGCTTTTGATCGTTAGAAATTTTGATGTAATAGACTGGGAGAAAGAACACGGCATATTGATATTTCATGATAATACTTTCTTATCAAACAATGAACGTCAATCACAGTACTGTAATGGAGTACAAACTGTAAAAATCAAATTTTGACATATGATGCAAGTTCCACCATCTACTTATGGATTTTTTTAGCCTTCCGAGGTTCATTTGAAAATGATTGGTTTTTACTGTCCCGACTGTTTCAAACGGACTGTTTTTCATAGACAAAAAGAAACGTCAAATCGAAAAGGAAGGTGCAATTTGCATAATAATCATTCATTAATCCGAAACAAATCATAATTCTTGGGAGGTAGATAAGACTAATGCTTCACGTGGAAGGAAAGTCGACATAATGTTATTAGGTATATACAAACTTCTAGCATTCGATTAATCTTAAAAGCAGCTTTCTAAGATGGGATAGAAAAGCAAGCATACAAATCAAAGTTATTTTAAATGGTGAAAAACGAGGCAAGGCGAAATTTGAAAATGTTGGACTAGCTTACTACACAAGAAGTTAAGTTCATTTTCAGAAAAAGTAGAAAATTGGCAGAGGGACATAAGCAATAAACAAGAAATTCTTTCAGAAGACAGCATACGAAATGTACACATTCTTGAAAAGTGGTGATGCAAGAACCAAAGCGATGCAGCAACACAGATGAAGATAAGATCTACAGATTGATATCAATTTTGTAGCTAAAGGTTTGATTGAACCTTGGGGATGGCAAAAGAATACCGCAATTTTCGAGGCAGAAAGTTTCACAATCATATGTACATTATTCTTAGTTGATAGTTTCATGTAAGCGATGCATGTGAAAGATCATTTTCAGAATCTCGAATTTTGTATTCAGCGTATATAATTTTCGATAGGAATTAGTTTTGTTAAAGGTTGACGACTATTGGAGGCAAGTCTCGTGATTTTCGAGGGAACATTTTTATAAATTCACAATTATTCTTTTTAGGAAATCAAATCATTCTCTAGGAAATCAGGGTTCAAAAAAATATTTTACCCGCTGAGTTGTTAACCAAAGGACACATAACGTATCTAAAGAGTTTCGTGAAAAAGTAAGAAAATCCGATTACGCACACTACTAAAAATATAAGCTTTTCCAGAATCTTTGTGATTATTCAATTTTCAGGTTCTGAATTTTACTCGATTAAAAAACAGTTACTCAGAAAAAAACGTAGTAAATTTTTCTATATCAGTAAACAGACACTGACTTCTTGACACTTAAAATAAGTACCTCACTCGTTTATGGCTAAGAATCGCCTAGTGTATGGTCTAATTTTTCAAATGAAAACATAAGCCAACAGTTAAGCCAATCAAAGATACCGCAACATCTAAATTTTGGCGTGCGATGCATGGTCATCATTTGCCCGGGGATTTGTTTTCATATTTTTTAATTATGAGGCTCATTTAAAAATTAATAGTACCAAAGAATTTAAAAATACAGGAAATAGCGAGAAGGGTCTTGGGTAATTCTTTAGTGAACCAGATTGCCCACATCTCCAGGGCAATGTCACACCAATCATTTTTTCTACGATCTTATTTGCATTAAAATTCACATAAAATGTAGCAAACAATCGTTCGAGGAAACTCCGTTTCAGCAAACACGAAATCATAAAAGATAACAAAACAAGTCTTTAATTTATTGTTGGGATATGTATTGCCCCATCGTTGTGAATTTTGAAAGCTGACCATGTCTAAAAGCAGATTGAGCGCAAATAATAAAGTTTTTCGTTATCAGTGAGTCGACATCAGTGACCCTTCCTAGAAAAATAATCTAATTAGTAATAGAAAAGATAAGAATTAAAATTTTATTGATCCATCGCGATATGTTGATTCCGCGTACAAAAGTACCGTAGGAAGTACAATTGAATACAACAGCACATACTTTCTGGTCCACCAAAGTCACACGATTCTTTAAAAAACTTGAACATCTAAATAAGCCATCTAGGAAAAGAAAATACCGGCTATCGCTCAGTAGTCAAGAGGAAGTACCTAATATCTGTCAAAATCTCGCGCGGGCGATATAAACCAACGTTGTCAATGTTTAGTCATAGAAACGGCGCCCTTACTAAAACAAAACGATGTTTGGAGTTCTTCGAAGTCATACAGCATAAACTTTTCCTCTATGGCTTCTTGGAGCTTATTTGTGTATATGTATAACATACACATATGCTTCATGTTGTCATCAAAACTGAGGAAGCTTTTCAAAGCAGTTGAGCAACTTTCGAGTTTCCAGAGGCAGGAAAGGGAAGAAGAAGAAAGAAATATAGAAAAGACAATATTTTCCACTCAAGATGAGAATGTTAGCTTAAAGTTAAGCTTCCCATGCGCGCTTTACCTCGCAGAGGAGAGAGTAAAAAGGAAAAACGATCCAGATGCTTGCTTAGCTTTTATTTGTTTAAGGTCGGTCAGGCTAATGTCCATACATAACTGACCACTCATATACATGTTATAGGTTTCATGCTTAAAGCTAATGAGCCCTAAATGGGGTGGTTGATTTAGCTGACTGTCATCATTATAACCACACACTTTTTGGCGACTATATAGAAAAGTCTAAAGATACAGACGACGGCGTTCATCAACGAACTAGGCACAGAGAGTGAGAAGTTTTCGTCGCAAGGATCTCTAATTTCCTTTTCACGGTGGTAAATGAGAGAGAAAAGTTCAAGGATCGAATGTTGTTGAGCTCACATATCATAGGCCGAAAGTAAGGACTAATTAGTTCAAGCTTACAATGCACAATCGCTGGAGAATGCTCGACTTTTCTCTCACATGAGCTTTAGAAAAGTTCCAGGCACTCAAAAGGGATTTCAATCGACTAAGTTAAAAACATCCCGATGTTATTGTAGAATAAAAATTCATCATGTTCATACTAATAAGATAAGAAAGAATCATTTGCAGTGAGTTCAAAAAGTCACCCAGATGGTACAGCATAGCAGGCAAATAGGGCATTCTTCATCATATTATCGAACTTCTATCAAATTCCTAAAATAGAGTGAAGCATTTTGACCGGAATGGCTATTTACAACACAACAGCAAACCTGTTTGAAGAATGTGCGAATTTCAATCATAACTTCAAGTGAATTGATCGACAGACATCCAAAATTTTTTCTCTCACAATATAGTTATATTACCAAATGAGCGATTCCCAAGTGAGCGAATTCCCAATTGAGCGCATTCTCAAATGAACGAATCTCGATTGATCGATCCTCAAATGAGCATTCATATTTTTCTTCTCTTCTTTATCTTACATTTTTATGTGTGTTTGTATTCCTTCTTTCTTTGGTTTTCTGTGTATGTTGCTTATGTTTCTGACCATGTAGGTTTTTACGTTTTCATCTTTTGTCTCTGCTTTCCTTCATTTTATTTTTCCTTGTCATCTACTTTTTTATTTTTTGTTCATGGCTCATGAAACAGTAGTTGTCATTTTGAATAACCGTAGTCTCTCGTATGATTCTAATACAGTTCGGCATGTTCGGCATGATTTAGTGTTTCATCCCTGCAGGTGTGAAAATTTTTATAAAAAACTAAACAAAAGAATACTGGAAGAAACGGAAGATCAAGAGAAAGAAAACGTCAACGAAAATGAAGACGTTAGAATATAGGTAGAAAAGCATTAGAAAAAGAAAGAAAACACGAAGAAAAATGACGAGAAAGAAAAGACAGCATTGAGAAAGCAGCACGAAAAAAAGAAAAAATAATGTCAAAAAAGAACGAAAAAGAGAAAAGAGCAGGAAAATAGAAAAAAATAAAAAGGTAAGGGAAGTAAAAATGAAGAAAAAATCACAAAGGAGAAAATTAAATAGGAAATAGAGCATGCCGAACTGTAGAAGAATTATACGAAAGACTATGGTTATTCAAAATGACAACTTGTAATGTATTATTTTATGAGCAAAAAAGAAACAAGTCGACGGCTAAAAATGAAACAAAGTAGAATACAAAAAACGAAAACGTAAAAACATGCATAAACAAAAAATAAAGAACACGCGCAGAAAACAAAAGAAAAAAGAAATACATACGAAGAAAAATCTAAGATAAATAGGAGGAATATGAAGTATTATATTCTCGATCGGTCGCTTGAGAATCCTGAGAACCGCCCACTTGGGAATCGCTCACTTGAGAATCTTGGTGTGAAACACCACTTGTACGATTAGAAGGTTCTATACACTTGAAGCATGTTTTATATAAAGTGCTTGTAGATTGAAAAATGAGGAAAAATAGTTAGCGTCCTCAGATTTGTTTACACTAGGCTTTTACTTTAGGATTTTTCGCACAAAAAATGATATTGGTTAGTTGAATAGGCTTACAGTTTTCCAGTCCTCTTCAACCTAAGCTATTGTATTTAACGAGCCAATGCTGAAAAATGGAATTGGTTGCCGAAGTAACATTATAATTAATTAGTGAAGTGATATCATTGATAAGTATTATTTGGTGTGCAAACGACGTATATATTCATCCGACTTTGATACACAAGTACCATCTTCATCAGGTGAGATTAATGATCATGTTACAAAATCTATTTTGCACAATGATTCATCAGAATGTATAATCTAACAATTGTTCCTATCACATGACTTGTCAAATCAATTATGGGACATCATATGAACAGATTTTTTAGCTAGGTTGACACAGTGGCATTTCTTGAACTTACAGAAAAGAAAAAACGAAATCTCGCTGGGAAAGGTATACGAGGATTTGATAATGCAATCAAGGTTTTCAGTACCAGAACGAAGAAAATTTCTTTAACTAAATCAATCAAACTTTTTGGTGATTGTTTTTGTGGCGAGAGGGAACTATGCGCGCCCATATAAAGAGGTCCCTAGTTTATATTAACATAATATGCAAATAAGCTAAACTTTATTTCATCAAGCCCCGCGGGTTTCGGCTTTATTCTTCTTTCCTCGGAGAAAAAACTGCTTAGTAAAAGAGAAGAGAGGGAAAGTTCTCCAAAAAGGCAAGGTGCTTTAGAGTTTCTTCTTCACGAAACTTTCTTCTGGAAACTAAAGTTAGTGTTGGCTAATGTAAATTTGCATACTAAAATGATTAACGTCCCTAATAAAAAAAATGAGGCACATCCCTGGAGCTTATCTGTTCCACGGACAGGGCATGTGCACAATGTTTGCCCAAGATACGAAAACTTCTTCAAAGATGTGAGCAGCTGGGTCATTTGCATATTGGATATGCTAATTGGAATTAAAAACGCCCAGAACGTAAAATTTGTTAACAAGGAATTTTGAATAAACATGTAATGAAATGCGGTTGAGAAGTTCAAAACATAAAATGTTGTTGCGTAATTCTAAACTCCGGAAATATTTTTGGGAAAATATATAAAAAAATATACTAAGTTTAAACTCAAACTTCAAAAAGCTACTGAAATAATAAATTCAAGTGAGCTATATCACATCGAGATTCACGATCAGGACTGAATCGAATCAAAACTTCTCGGAGGTTCCGGTGTTGTTTTCTATCAGTATGAAAATTATTTTTCTCAACATGTATCGATCAACGGATGAAGCTACTATGTTAAATCACTCATTTTTGTTGTGATTCACATATTGTGTTACAATAGGCAACTCGTATCCTGAGGAGATTACCGCGAAAGTTCAATCAAGTACAGAAACCTCTGGATTGAATCGTTATCAACAACTACACTTCAATTAACTTCACAGGTTTCCGGATTGTCCATCCGATGATGGACCTGCCGAAAATTTCAAAAAACTCAGCTAAGTGACAGGTTCACAGTTCAGTCTGTTGACTTTCACAGGCGAACTTTTCTTCACTAAGGAGGGTCTCTAAGTATAAATGCTGAAATTATACGTTTTATAGCGCATTCGATGGTCCAAAGCAACCTGAATCCTGTTACATTGACCCTTTTTTCCTTTTCAGGTCTTCTCAATAGGCTTTTTACACCTAAATTTGTATAAAAATGTCAAATAGTCGAAAGTTCACCTAAAGGTACTCGAGGCCCGGTTGCATAGGCATCCCCTTGGTGATAAGGGTCCCCAACAAGCAAATAATTTTCGTGAGTTTTTACTATTGAAATTCCAATTTACTACATGTAATGTAAGTTTCAAACATCTATCCAATTGTGAAAGGAAAGCTAATGCCTGAATCTCGGTTCACGAGTTATTCAAGCCTGAAGTTGGTGTAAGACTTCGTGTCCTCGCGAAATGGATCTTTGGTAACTATTCCCCGATCTCGCATCATTTTTGTTCTGGAAGCTTTTGAACTACTTCATCAAAGTTCAGAACACTGTATTTCATAGAGTTCGTCAGATAAAAGCTTCTTTTAATGAACATTACAATAGTGCTTACAATTGTTTGTCTAATGCTTATTTCAAATCTTTTAATCCTTCCCCGTTGTGAGATCAGGTGTAGGCGAACGTACCATTGTAGAGCACATTTATGCAAATTTTTTGTAAATATGGCCTACGGGGGAAAAGATTTGTGTAACATCACTCGTAAGCTTATAACGAATGCACTATAACATGTAAATATTTGAAATGCTGAACAGTAGTCGAACTGTGTTGGCTACTCGGCCCCGTGCTAGACTTAGCTTCAAGACATGAGTGTAACCAATTAAATAAAACAGCCCAGTCGTTACTGTAGCTATGCGTGAAAAATTTTCCAAAAAAGAGAAGCTATATAGTAGGCATGGACATGATGACTGACTCGCCTGGCTGGAATACCTTTTGGGTTATTCTTCATATTGGTAAAATGTCACCTCAGGTTGTTTCTTGGTAATGCAAATGTTCTCCTTTCGAGAAAGTGACGGGTACGACATTATTTCTAATGGTAAGATCCCTGACATATTGGGTCAGGGTTGAACGTTTCATGTCTGAAGACAGTGTTTGATGATGTAAAGGAGCTCATCAATAATCCAATGCGTGATTTGGCCTGATTTTTATGAAATTTTATAATTCAAACCTTATGGAATGGCCCTTTTTAATTTAGTCCATTTCCTAGACAAAACGATGGAAATAGTCTGGGAAGTTTCTAAATACCTTATCCCAATTATTTCTACGAATGGTCAGTTAGGAAGGAAATTAAATCCAGCACATCGATATTCTACATACCTTGGTGAAATTCTATAAAATCTGAGTGTTATTTTGAGGTAAGCCAACAATCATATGTTGTGTATGCACCAAGGCGAAATTACGATTTTTCGATCACCTCAAGATTTTCAATGTCAATATACTTTGACAGCATTCTGCCAATCATTTAGTAAACATCCATTTACATTAAATTGAAAAAAATTAAAAAGCTGACAATACAGGTTCAATTTAACTGAATTATTTCAGGTTTTGCCCATTTTCAAGTTCTAAAAAGTCTTCCGTTTTCCTTTGGCCAAAAAACTACTCCAATCATCCAATTCATATGCACTTTATAGGAATGAATCGCAGATACATGGAATTAGAAGATTCTTCTCTACAAAATCTTGTGAAGTCGTGCAGAATAAGTCATTAATATCAAGTTACTCAATCTGTCAAATCACGAAACACTCATTCTTTTGCACAATGTATATTTATCCTCGTTTTACCGACCAAATTCTACAATACTTTTGTTTATTTTCGCTCCAAAAAAGGCATATTTGTATACAAACGCATAAAGTAATCCTCAAAAGAAAAAGAAAATTAGACCCTCATTTCTCAGTACGATATGCAAAATGGAATAGGGTCATGAAAATTACGCTGTTTTCATTAGAATGCGATTGTTGAAAAGTTTTTGTATTGATACAAATTCCCTGACTTCCCTCAATTTTTCATAATCATTTCAGAAAGTGTATTGCTCTTTTTAAGGTTTTTCATTCATAGACGTGACAACATCCGGACGAGCGAGCCTCGGCGCAAAAAGGTTAGTTGACGAAATCATGTTATCCCATCTTACATTAGAGATCTTGTTGTTTCCACGAAGTAATTTTGCAGTAATTGACTCGGCGGCATAATGAATTTCTTAGTTTTACAAAATTCATTGGAATGAAAGAATATTGCAGACTAAATCCTGCAGTGACAACTCAAAATATAAAGTGTAAAAAATGAAAAATCTGGTTTTAATGCAGTCAAGATCATATTGTCGCAAGCATTCAATATAATGAATAACAGTCAACGTGAGCTAATGCTGTTCATGAATATCAACACTGAATATCTTAGAATCAGTAATCTTTTGCGTAACAAACTCAATATACTAAAAACGTTACTCATAGTATTCTTTTCATCAAGTAAAATGAAAAAAATTATAAGTATAACAATATATATGCCACTCGTTTTTTTTCATTTGACATATACGTAAATTAGTTCAAACAATGATTTGAGGGAGAGATATTGACAGTTGTTCAAATATTGATAAGTAGATAATAAGTGCGATTTCTTGAAGAACCAGATTTCTAAGTCTCTTGTGCAACCACCGCCAACACTTATCGATTTTCAAATACGTGAACAATATTTTTCAATCTCATGTATTCAGCTTTACATACTAACAAGGAGAATATAGGAATTGCTATCAGACTTTCTTATATGAATTTCGGCGTGTCTTTCATAAAAAGACTGTAAATTTCAACCTTTTTCTTCGAATTTCAGTAATCAGAGATAATCGCCATGACATCCGAAACCGTAATTGTCGGTTCGGTATCCGTTATGTTGAGTTTATTGTCAGTATCGTGCTTGCTATGGACCTTGCCAATTTTGGATCGGAAAATTTTCGAAATAAAATTCCAATTAGATCGAGATATGATGAATTTTGGCTCGACGAGTGATCAGTTTTGGGCTAAAATTGAGCGATTACGTGAGCAGGTCGACGGTCTAAATATGTGGAAGCAAAGGAATGTTAGACAAGGGTACCGGACTTCTGGATCATTGTGTCGTAAGTCAATCGCAACAAGAATTTTCCCTTGATACAATGTGAAATTAACAGGATGTGACGATTTCACCACATGCCCATCGGGCCCGACAGGAGACATAGGAGAGCCAGGAGCAGACGGGTAAATATTACTGTAGGTTTGAGTCAATTTCTGTAAGAACCACCTGGAGTAAGGTTAAGTCAAAATTTTTTTTTCCTCGTTTACATTGAACAATTTTTTACGATTGTTTCTAAACTGATAAGTGGTTTACAGAAAAATTTTTTTCCATTGACCTATCGCGGTGTAGAGTGTTCAAAATTCGCATTCGCGAATAATTCCATATTACCACTTGTATTTTTCACAATTTTGAAGATTTTCAAGTGCGGCTTTTTTAATCAGTAATAGACTAAACAGGCTTTTGGAAACTTATAGACATTTGTCTCCATGCATGCACATAGAAATTCTGCTGGGGGTCAGCCAGGACGGGGGTAGAATAGAATTTTCTTTTCGTTCTTGATAACGAAAAGAAAGGTCTTAGAGAGGTCTTCTAACATCCAAGAAGCATATTCTTCAACTTATATCAGTCAGAGATGTGAAATTATTTGCTTAGACAGCACTTTTTAAAGTTTTAATGTTACTCCTTTGGAATCAAGTATGCTTTGTTTTGAAAAATTGTTTAACTACAGCATCATTTCCATTTTTATGACGTTTTCTTTTCTTTTGTTCATTTTCATTCGTCATCTTCTCAATCATTGCTAGGGGTCAAATCTGCTTGGGACCAAGCAAAATCTGCTGGGGTCGAAATCCTCCAACCCCTCACGTGCATGTGCGTTTGTCTCCCCGAATGATAGTTGTAATACGGTGTTCAAAAAAGTCGAACAAATTAAATTTTTACTTTCGTCAATTTCTCACTTTAAACGCTACAACTCGGGATCGGTAGAATTAAATCGAATCCTATTTCACCGTAACATATACCATCAACGTGCCTAACTTCATTCAAAAATTTAAAGCTACACTCGAAAAACCCAGTGAAAAATTTTTGCATATGTATATTAAACCACAGTTTTACATATCATTTATACCACGTTTCTGCTTCAAATTATCGTTTATGTTTCAGCCAATTTTAGACAATTTTTCATGAATTTTTTTTACACCATAGTATTTCAATGCGGCTTTCAAAATGTTGGTCCAATGGTTCTTCATACTTTTAGTTCTACTGCAACATGCAATGGAATTTTTAAAAATGAAATTTTAATTTTTTTTGTTTGACACAACGACGCGGCATTTGGTAGTGTAAGATCGAACCTTATATTCACACCACGTCTAATATCTATATACGCTTTTCACGATAAAAATCAGAATCATAAGATCAAAATTATTTCAGACGCTATTCAGTTTTGAATATTTTACCGACCATCAAGCTAACAAATGTATTAATTATTTTTCGAAGACATTGATACACTTTTGAAGCATAATCTCGTTTAGAGAACAAGCATTTAGTGAGTTCCCCACACATGATTGATGTTACAGGTCTAACCCTCATCAAAGAGACTGATGAAGTTACGTACCTACTCAGATATTTTCATCTGATTGCATGAACGTTGCTTTGTCAGTCTCTTTGATGTACCGTATTTATTTGAATAAACGCCGCCCTTAAATAAACGCCGCGGCGTTTATTCGAGGATTTACTATCCTTAGTTTAAAGTGAAAAAATAAGTAACAGTTTCTAGTAGGTTGATTTATCAATGGAAAAATCAGTATATTTGGATGAGTTAGAATTAAGTTCAGATGACGAAATTGTAACAGTTGAAATTCCCTAATTTATACCATTATCAGCTGCATTTATAAAAATTTGTTAATAAGTAATACATATGCATTTATTGTTGAAAGAGTAAAAATTTTATTAAAATTTGAGGTGTTAAACTCAAAAATTAAATAAACGCCGCCCTTGAATAAACGCCGCACCAAACGTACCATTGAAAAAATAAACGCCGCGGCGTTTATTCAAATAAATACGGTAAGTTAGAGATATAACATCAATCATGTATAAGGAACTCACTAAACGCTTGTTTTCTAAGCGAGATTAAGCTTAAAAAGTGTATGTGGGAAGTTTTCATAAATGCCTTCGAAAGATAAGTAATACATTTGTTAGCTTCATGATCGGCAAAATCTTCAAAACTGAATTGTGCCTAAAATAATTTTAAGCAAGTGGATCAGATTTTGCTCATGCAAAGCATAATGGATACTAGATGTGGTGTGAATAAAAAGTTCGATTTTATTCTACCAAAAAAATGCTGAGCTTCGGTGTAAAAAAATTTTATAAATTTAAAAATATCATTTTTCAGAATCTTAATGCATGTTGCAGTGGAACCAAAAGTCCAAAAAACAACTATAGTAACCGTTTGAGGACCAAAATAATATCCTATAGTTTAAAAAACTTTTCATAAAAAATTGTCGAAAATCAACTCGGGCATAAATGATAATTTGAAGGAAAAACGTGCAATAAATGATACGTTATGCTGGGGTTTGATTTACATATGCTGAAATTGGTCAAAGGGTTTTTATCATGTAGTTATGAATTTTTGCATGCAGTTATTCACATGAATGATACAGGTTGTGGTCAAGTAGGGCTCAATTTTATACGACCAATCCCGAGTTCTAAAGTTTAAAGTGAAAATTTGTCAAGAATAAAAGTTCAATTTTTTTTTAAATTTCATCACATGTTGGATTGAAATAAAAGCCAACACAATCACCGGAGCGACCGTTTAAAAGCCGCATCAAATACTATCTTCCGAATGAAATTTCACGAAACCTTGTCAAAAATTCACCGAGAAATGAATAATAATTTGAAGCAAAATCGTGCTAAAAATGACATGTAAAACCGGAGTTTGATTTACATATGCCAAAATTGGTCACTGGGGTTTTACGGTGTAGCTTTAAATTTTTGCATGAAGTTGGGTCGATAGATAGTGCGTGCTATGGGGAAATAAGGATCGATTTCATTCTACCAATCCCGAGTTGTAGTGTTTAAAGTCAAAAATTGACAAAAGAAAAAATTTAATTTTTTTCGACGTTTTTTATACTGTATTAGAACTATCATTCGTGGAGATGACTGCCTCTATGTTTCCAAAAGTCTGTTCAATTTGTTATTGATTAAAAAGAATCGTACTTGAAAATCTTCAAAATTGTGAAAATGCGAATTTTGAACAGTTTACACCGCGGTGGCTCAAGGAAAAAAACTTTTATGCAAAATGCTTAGGAGATTCGGAATCAGCGTAAAAATTCTACATTAAATTCCCAAACGAGGAAAAACTAAATTTTGGCTTATCCACATTGTTCTAAATCCCGGTGATTCCTACAGATTTGACTCTTAATACCGGGAATTATACAGAAGCTTTCGTTTAGAGAACCAGGCGCTGCAGGTGTCGCGGGAATCAAAGGTCAAACGGGAAAACTTTACAGGCCATTAGTGCCTCCAGTTACTGAAAGATGCAAGATTTGTCCGGAGGGTCAAAAGGGTGTCACAGGTCAATGTGGTCTCCCAGGGTTAGCTGTAAGCATAAGATTTCGTACGTGGATTCTATATATGTATCGCTTGTCCATCAGGGAAACAAAGGCCCCGCAGGATCACCAGGAGCACCGGGCACGAACGGGGCAACAGGCCCTTGCGGACCTAAGGGTGAATCGGGAATGCCCGGCATGAATGGTAAATGGTTTGTACTAGATTTCTGAATCAAATTTTCAAGTTTATCAAGATTCGTTTATCAACAGTAGATAGCCACCGTTGCTCTCAGAAAAGCAAAGTATTTTCGTCACGCTATATTCTTTCATTAGGAAAACTCCAGTCCTACGATCTTTAGAACATATATTTTCTCCAAAAAATAATCGGAATGAAGGTACGATGCGTATGCTAATACACTTTAGATTCTTTACAGGCCGCATGGGCGCACTCGGCATGCCGGGCGAACCAGGCGTCCTCGGGGCAAAAGGATCAATGGGTGACAAAGGCATCGACGGTCGCCCCGGTCCACCTGGTATACCTGGACAGAGGGGTCTGGACGGACAACCGGGATTGCCGGGAATGGCTGGAGTCGTGGGCAATCCGGGCCTCCCTGGCGCTCAAGGAACATGGGGCCGAATGGGTTGGCCTGGTAAAGCGGGAAAACCGGGCAACGACGCGCATTATTGTTCGTGCCCGAGTCGTAAACGCAAGAAATACAGCTATGTGAAATCGTAACATTTAATATTGTGCATGCGAATTTATCTTCGAAGTTTACTGTAGTTAAGAATTTCAGTCGGATTTTGGAATCGTGCAGTAGTAGATAATTGAAAATGAATTATTGTAACCCATAGTCCGTTTTGTCTTGAAATACTTGTAAATAATAAAAGTGGAAAGAAAGTAATCGATAATTAGAGACATGCTGAGCTTTCAAAAACGATCAATATTCTGATTCTAATCATAGTCTGTTTCTGTTGGGGTTAAATAATAAAATTAAGTTTTGTCATTTTTTCACTTAACAAGGATTTTATAAAAGACATTCGTTTTAATTAGATATTCAAAACTGTTTCTGTGCTGTTACATACATCTTCGTGACTAGCCGGACAAGTGGCACTGCATTATTGGATAGAGAGGGGACACTTTTTCATTGCAAAAAATCAAGTTTTTCGATGTTCAGGTTTTCTTAAGTTTACGCTCATATTATTATTTTACATCATCTTGAACGAAAAAAGTCGAATGTTTCGCTCCTCATAACTCCGATAGGCGAAAATAGTCCGTTATTATCGAATAGGGCGAGTGGAATTTTCTATGTTTAACATCATGATCCGAGCGAATTTTGACCCTATATACGACATATCTTGATAAATTTGATTCAGAAAAATTAAACCGCATATTTTGAGGATATTCATTCGTTCATGTACATTAGAAAGATGAAAACTTGAGCAGTGCTAAATATTATAGAATAACATTTATGCTTCTTTTTTAGAAACTGAAAATTCAAATTCACGTTGATCCGCTTTCAGCCGCAATCGTGGCCCAAATGGATTTGGATTCCGACCCCAAATACCGTTGTCTTTGCGGTTTTATGCACGTGAAAACTGGCGTCATTATTATCGGTATATTCGAAGTGATCGGCAATGTTAGCGTTATGATCGTCAACGGATGGGTCGCTGGTATCGGTAAGTAACATTAAATTCATTCTACAAGCAAAACGAGTTGACAACTTTAAACTATATGATTAACTTTGTCACGAATCTTTTCTCAAAATCAGTTTGTAAACATTTAGCAAAGTTTTTCCACATCAGCTTTAAAAAGAGGTAGCCGTTTTTGACTGTAATTTAATAGTCTTTTTGTTAAAATGTTACAAATAATAACATTAGAAAGCAAGACTGTTTCATATTTTTACTTCCAGCCCATTTGTCGCACAGAACTGGAATTGTGTGAGCATACTCAGACAAACGTCAACTTATACTGTAAACGACAATATTAATTTTTGTCATTTTTCAATACGCAAGCATTTTATTAAAAGATACTATCTTAAGTATAGTCTGTTCTTTGCAAAATGATTCCAAATAAAAAGGTGACACAAATCAATACTGTCGTACAACGAAATCCAAAACTCAACAAAATGTATATTTTTTGACAGCTTATAACCTGCAGTGATCAATCCAGATAAAAAAAATCAGCGGAAAGCAAGCTCAAGAAAAATTATGCAAGTTTTCTAGTAGTCAAAAATATGTGAATTATGCACTTTTTAGGGACCCCTGAATTTTCCACAAGTTTTTTAACGTGTAAGGTAAATACAGCGTGCATGTACAGGCGACGTACACTATTTGGTTTTTCAACGTGTAAAGCCCGATTCATACTTCTGCTCGGCGAACAAATTTACACCGAGCATGCTCGGCAAGCATCTCCGAGCACAGTTCCGAGCATGCTTGCCAAGCATGATTGTGCATAATCATTTCTTTCCATGTACGAACCATAAAATCAGTATCTTGAAAACATGACGTTTTTTCCTAACGTCCTTGTAATCAGGGGATCAAACGTTAAACAGGAATTCTTTTTTACGAACAAGCTCTATATGTTCAAATTTTTCATCATTTTTTTCGAATGGACATTGCAAAAACTTTACAACAAAAAAATGAAATCTTACAAATAAATCTATCGATTAGAGATGTATCGGACCTTTTGACCATATGCTATGCTACCCGATCCTATACAATGTTTTCTGACCCGAAGGATGAAAAAAGACTTAAACTTAGCCATTATCCAGGATACCTCTGTGCCTTGCAGGTCACGGGTCAAAAAAATTAAGTTGATCATTTTCACTGTTAGAAGAAAAAAGAGATAAAATTTTGTTCTACATGTCATTATTACATATATTTCAAAAATAAAATTTTCGCGGTAGTTTTTCAATGAAGGTAGGGAATGATCGATGTATTGGCATCGGTTGATAATTGACTTTTTCAAATATCGGCCGATGGTTTTTTGGGCGAGCTATGATCGATAATATCCTGTTTTCTACGGCAATTTTTGCATTAATCAGCCCTGCATGTGATTACTTACTGGGCAAGTGTAAATCTTGGGTCACTTTTGGTTAATTATGATAAGAAAAACGTTGAATCAAATGACAATGTGCTTTTTCTCTTCAATGCATTATAACACAATGGTTGTTGAATAATTTTCAGTCTTCACCTTCTGAAAAAGTATGCTTAAAAATCGTTCCATTTCCATAATTCACGAAGAATTATTCCACCATATGATGTTGAAATCAAAACTTTTCGAGGTGAAATATTGTTTCAAATTAAGTGTTCCATAATTTCTATTGTATTCAAAGAGTTCTGTGGTGAAACTTTTGTGTGAACACCGATGTTGGTAATTCCTTAATTTACATGCACTTAATAAAAAAGAGACAAAAATAAATCTTGTACCTGAGAGAAAATTTTCAAGAAGTAGTTTTTTAGATTAAGCAAAAAATGAAATTCTTAACAAACACAATTTGGACAGACAAGAAGGGCAGGCCATCTTTGGCTACCATTTCAGATTTTTTGATTTATTTCCAACAATCGTAGATCGGATTGATTTTCGTTTTTTGCCTTGAATGAGAGAAAGATTTTATTTATTTCTCGTTTCGCTTGTCTCGTTTCATTTCTCGTTTCTCAAAGCAGCAATTCATATTTAAAGCAATAGACGTTTCTCATTTTCAATGTTTATTTAGACTAAATAATAAACAAATATGTAACATGGCGAGTATGTGCTTGTGTTACAGGATGTCTCTGGCCCGACCCGTGACCCGATTTGGTATTTTTAATGCCTGACCCAACCCGATATTCTCTGGCTCGATACATGCCTACTACCGATCGATCAGAGTGCCCATAATTTGGCATTGATCGTGCGCGCATTGTTTAATTTTTGATAAATTATCCCAATCTGAGACGCGTCTATACTTATAACATGTGTTGCTCGCCGAGCATGCTCGGAGGAGTAGAAAAATTTTCTACCACCCCGAACATGCTCGGCGAGCAAATTTTTTGTGCTCGGTGTTCTGCTCGCCGAGCAAATATTCGCGCGCCGAGCATGCTCGCTGTGCCCGCCGAACATCTCCAAGCACAGCTCCGAGCACGCTCGCCGAGCAACGAGCAGAAGTATAAATTATTTTTAAAAATATTTATAAATAAATACAATATTTAAAATATTTTTTTTTAAAAATACCGGATAAAATATTTTTAAACCGGCGACGACCGTCACCGGTTGCAAATTTTTGCTGCTATACTTCATCCGGTGCCGGCCGTGAGATACCTACTGCAAACCTACGAAAAAATGATTAAACACCAAGAGGCATTTTTCGCACCATAATTCATATGTTATAACATATGCGCCGGCTAGCGCCGGTTCAGAAATTTCGATTCAATCGAAATTGACAACCGGCGGGCGTCATCAAAAAATACGAAGTATAGCAGCTCGAAACCGGCGCCGGCTATGAGCTGCTATACTTCTGACAGTGACGGCCGGCGAAGTATAGCAGGGCCTTAACGCATGCCTCTTGTGTTGAAATCGGTCAATCTTCAGGAGCATCCCACGTCTTCACGAATCGTTTCCGCTAATTCAGCACAGATGAAAAATGATCAGCATGATTTTCTGAACAAGTTGAAAGACAAAATTGGGCTTTCAAAAGATTCAGTATTCGTATCTTAAGTAATCTCATTTAATGATCGGCCAATTTATCGGTCAAAGTTTATTGGTATTTTCATGGTTTATGTCTGTCATTTAGAGTAAATAAATCTGTGCTTGGTTGCATAACAAGTAAGTGTTCTCATACTAAATCGATTTCTCGAGCAGTTCTTTCTGCTTGACATGACTATTTTTTGATTAAACTATGCATTCTGTACGGCGCCACTCGAAAGTATAGTCAAACTTGTATACCAATTTTTCCCAAAATGTTTGGAAGTGTAAACCGCAGAAAAATAAGTTTTTGATAAACAGAACGTGACGAATCTACTTGTGCCGGTCGTTGTACCGTGTAATCTTTCATTGTAAAAAGAACAAGGTCAAAGTTATTACACCAACAGATTTCATATTTCAATGGCTTCATAGATGGACCACAACCACTCATATTTGAATTAATGGGCAGTCTTTTCATCAACCTTCAAATTTTGGAGTATCTCTCTGATGAATTTAGCTTTTTGAACATGGTCAATTTGTGCCTTTTTTCAGCGAATGACTTTTGTCCTTAGCTATCTAACAAGGAAAATGACTTTTGTCCTTAGCTATCTAACACTAAAGAAAAATGAGCATTACGAGCAGGTTTGTCACTGCTCATCTGCACACGTGTTACACTTCCAAAAAAGTCGTAGAAAAGCTGATGACTTAAATAAAACTTTACAGAATACGCTTATGAACTTTTGAGCAGCACTGTATTATTGATATTATGTAAGTTGAGAGACAGTCTATCCACGTTAAATTGTAAGTTTATGTTTTATGAAACTTGAAATGTCTATGAGTATGAACAATACCGAGCCGCCTGGCGGCTGCCAAGTGCTTGAAATAATCAACATTTTGGAATAATAATTTTCAAGATTGAGGAATCTAAAAGAGAAACTTAAATAAAAACAGGAAGTTGAATAGACAGAGAGAAGACGAGCGAATCAACCAAGTTTTGAAAGAGAACCAACTAACCAGTTCGCGAACCAAACAATAAACCAATCTGCTAGTATTTCAGTATATTCAAACAATCTTTTTGCTTCAATATTCAAAAAACCAATTCGAAAAATGACAACCAACCTAATAACTGTGTAAACTAACGTTTTCTCACGTATTTATTGGAGGTATTGTGAAGCAAGGAAAGAATGAAGCAAGAAAAAAGAAGAAACAGAAAATGGAAGAAAAAAGGAAAAGGATCATCACCACTTTTCTCTGGCCGCTTGTCGACCCCATACACAGGACAATAGACCCAGATCGATGTAACTTGGTACCAGACGACCGCAGCAGATGGGCGAGGTTCACCAGATTATTTTTCATGTGAACAGTTTCAACATTATTAAAAAAGCGACAACACAAATAGATTATAAAAATGATATCATCTTGTCATGGAATAAACCAACAAAAAGACCAACGAGTCATGCACCCAACGCTTAAGCCTGGCCGATACCCGATGAGCCAATATGGTGGACCCTTGATTGGTTTTCTAACCCTTGGTTGATTTCAAGTTTTGTTATTTCATATGTTGCTATGGTTTGTTGGATGATTGAAAATATTTTTTTCTGATTTGAAAATGAAATTTCTTGAAAAAGCTTTAATTTTTTGAAATTTTTTATCGGCCGATGCATCGGTGGACCCTATGGGTAAAAAGTGCCCAATAGTCGATCACTAAATTTATTTATCCGGTTGGAACATCATGCCCGCTTTCATATGACGCCACAGGGTGCTGTAAAGTTTCAAAAAATGAGACATAACAAAATTTTTCAAGATTCATTCTACTGAGATTCCAAGATTTCAGATTTGTAAATTGCTACTTTCCTCGTTAGACTGTCGCAGTGCATAATAAATGACTTATTTTGGCGAAATAATCTGGTACTAAATTAATTATTTTGTAAAAGGTAATGAGACAGTACGTTAAAAGCCAGCTCATGCTTCGGTTGGTTGACTATTTATTCCAATTTATGTAATTTTTAGTCATAAACTTTAATTCAACTTGTAGAAAATAGATCTACAGCGGAACTTTAGCGAGACGTACAAGAAAGAACAATCCAAAACGGTGCATGTGAGCCCGGACATGTGAAATTGCTTGCCCATTCAAAAATTCGTAAAAAGCCGTTTCGGACTGCTCATTTTCTATCAATGTGTAAAATGTTCTGGTCAATCTTGTTTTGTATTTATGAGACTATAGTCTGTTTTTTAAATGCTTGTGAATACTGAGAACGGAAAGCATGTAATATTTCATTTTTGTACAACTTTCCACTAATCCATATGTCAATAGGACTGAGTATTTGTGAGCTAACTCAAATAACTTAACACAAGTTTTCGCGTAAGAGCTTAATCGTGAAAGCCTTGTGTAAACGATGTCGACGACAACGCTAATTTTTGTCATTTATTGATTTACAAACATTTCATAACAAGTTGTCAATAAATTCGATTGGTGAAAGAAATCTTGGAATGGATTTTTTAATAATTGTAATGTCTTCTTTTGCGTGAAGTTATTTCGCCATAGCACTCGTTACACTGAATCAAAATTCTGAAATTAGTTTTAAAGATTAAAAATATGTCAAGCGTAGATTCAATGTTACTTCGGTACGAGTAAATATTTGGAAAGTTTTTCAATCTCTGACAGTCTAATCAGTTTTTTACATCGCTCTCAATAACTTGTATCGTATGATTATTCTCAAATGGCTATGAAATTAATGATTTTCTGACCTACCCCTACCCCTACTGCGACTGTCATTTCAAATATGGTAGATAAAGTGTAAATAGAAGATCTTCAAAATTCTTATAATGTTTTTAATTGTTGAGAAGTAGTTAATCAAACCGATTTTCGCAAGAAAAACTTCAGAAATTGTAAAATCACTTCATTTATTCGATTGATACGCTTCACGTAGTCTGTTTTTCTTGAAATTCTTCTAATTATTAAGAAGGGAATGCAAGTACTATTCCATATTTTTCTTATTTGCTTCTACACCGTGTGTTGTATGGAACTTAGAATTTGTTTGCCTGAACAAATAATTCTTATCATCTGTCGGTAAAAAAATCCTACAGTAAAAACTTTGCGTAAACGACTATGAAGACGGTACGCCTTTTGTATCATTTGTCAATTTACATGCATTTTATAAAAGACACATTATAAGTAAACTATACAGCAATGGACAACGTTGCTATTGAATAAGTATTCTTCCTCACTCCTTGAGCATGTTGTCAAGCTCACGTGATGAGAAAATAACCACAGGTTAGCAGGTCAGTGTAGACTTTTCATCATTACAGAATCAAGTCTTACTGTAGTAGAAATTTGAGCAAAGTTCTAGCAGAGCAATTTGAATTCTGAGGAAAATAAATAATTCCTCAAAAAATAACCAGTACTACAAAAAGTTATGAAGTATTCCTTTTCATGATGACCCGAATTGGTTGACAGATTTCAATGTATTATATTCACGTAATGAGAAAACGGACTTTTACGGGTCGCAGGTCACTACTGGACTATCACATGAAAGTTCAGATGATAAATCGATTCGCTCAAGCTAAAATCATGGCAAAAAATGAGTAATTGTGTGTGAAAACTTCATTGCCACCTTGCTTGAGACCTGTTAGGTTTTCATTCTACCTGCTTCCTTGTTTTGCGGAACAACCTGTACACGTTTTTCAGCGACTATAATTTCGTTCGTCACAGTGGCTCTATTGTTCTGCGGCATTTGTTACACTAATTCGGCGTTTGTTATTCCCTATTTGGTCTGGCAAGCCGTCGAAACTATATTTTTGGCCGTCATTTTCATCTATGTTATTGTTGTCGCTATTTTCATCGGTCACACGATGGTCGAACTTCATCATCACGAAGCATTGTTCGACGGCCGAATTACCCCTGACCAGCAAGCAGCCGCTGGAGTCGTAGGCGTTTACGTCGTTTTGATCGGCCTGCTTTTTGGCGTCCACGTTTGGTGGTTTTGCTTAGTTCGGCGCCTTTACGAATACCTCAGGATCAAACGCGCCCGAATGTTTAGCGGTCAGGGGATAGAGTCCAGTCGTCCCAGCACATCGGCTACGGCCTAAATTTTTTTTATAATGTGATGCCTAAATTTTACTGACTATGTCCCATTCTTGATCTTTTGTAGCATTATTAACGTGATGATTCGCAATGAGTCCAGTAAAGGTACGGTACTTTCAAATTTTTACGTGGAATGGATCAAATATAAGCTATAGCGTGAGCGCACATTAGAGCGCGGGACAATAGAGCGCACGGATATTAGAGCGCAGACATTAGAGCGCGCGGACATTAGAGCGCAGGACAATAGAGCGCAGGGACATTAGAGCACGGGACAATAGAGCGCAGGGACATTAGAGCGCATGCATCTATTGGTTCGAAAAATTTTAACCAACGTTCCATGCAATGAACGCGAATTTTAAATTGTTTTTGAGCACGGAAAAGGAATACTAAGTAGGCCTCTTTGTTTCAAAAGCTGACAAAAAACTGTGTGTGTGATTTTGAATGCGAGTTAGAAATTCAAGATAAATTCGAAAATAACAAAATGAAACAACTTTATTCGAAGGTAAAAAGGTCAAATACTTGCGATTTCTTATCTTTCGCAACTTTTGATAAAATACTCCACGGTGGAAAAGTGCTTTGACCTGAACTTCTTCAAGAGACACGAAAGAATTTAAAGGAAGCATTTTTGGCTAAGATGTAGTTATTTTTCACCTTATTTTATTTTCTACGTTTTTATTTTGCTCTAACCTAATTTTTCTGTGCTCTAATGTCTCTGTGCTCCACTGTCAATGCTCTATCGTCCTGCGCTCTATTGTCCCATTGACCGACGCAGAAATTTTTTTCGAGGAGGAGCGGGAATTTTTTATTTACAATTTTTATATTTTTCTTAAATTATTTGCATCGACATACAAACGATTTTTTTCTCTTTTTTTCTTGTTTTTTAAATTTTCTCTAAAAAACGAAACGAAAAAAAACGAAACAATGGGGCACTGGCAAGAAAATAGATGATAGATGAAAGAAGAAAAAATCCGAAAAAAGTTAATTTTGGCTGCAGGATTTAATTAAGTTTTGCAGAATAATTTGCGTTTAACCATTGTCTTGATAGTTTATAGAACATGAGTTCAGGATTCGCGGCCTCCTCCGTTCCCTGCATCCATCGATGTATTGTCCATAATGTCCGCGCTCTATTGTCTAATGTCTCGGTACCAAGCTATGGACATTTTGAGTTCATACGACTTCCGAGTTTCGTAACAATTTTATGTCTAATGTTTATTGGATCTTACTGTTGATTTATTACACATTTTCCTTCAACACGCCAAGGTCGTATTGCACAGAGTTATCTCAATTTAATGAATCAATTTTAATTTTAACGGAAAAAACTTGGGGTGCAAAAATAATTTCAAGTCGTTTCCGCACGGCGTACGAAAAAACAGTTTAAAAAGTTTTGATGTTTTTCGCTAAATGACAAAAAGTTCCATGCAAAAAAAAACAATGTTTCTCAGCTAGAAAAACAATTGT
This sequence comes from Romanomermis culicivorax, assembly GCA_963922205.1. NCBI lineage: Eukaryota > Metazoa > Nematoda > Enoplea > Mermithida > Mermithidae > Romanomermis > Romanomermis culicivorax. The sequence continues at coordinate 77,343 of CAWUHX010000452.1, forward strand.
AACGCAAACCCACAAAATAAACTTTTGAAAATATTTCAGACCATTTTTGTGTAAAATTTGCTATGTAGAACATGCTTCTTACTGTTTGAAAAATTAAAAAAATTTCGTGAAAATAAGTGAAAAAACTGGAAATTTATTGCTTCGTTCGATCTAGTGGCCAACCTGTATGCCAGCGTAATCAAACTGAAATGCATGCTAATTTGTGTATCAAAGAACATTCTGAGTAAAAGTTTATGATAATAGCTGTAGTTGTCTCAAAAAATATACGTTATATCATTGCTGTTAGCCAACACACTACAGCTTAACTCCTACACAAAGCATATCAAAAAATACAACATTAGGTGTAACGGCAATGTAACACAGCCGAAGAGGCAGACAGCTGAACTTTTTGTGTAGAAAATACTTCCATGATGTATTGTGTGGATTTTAGTAAAAAATTATTTTTATCGATTTTTATTTTTACAGATTATTTTCAGCGGTTCAATTTCTCTGATAAAGTCATTGATTTTTATTTCTTGATGTTTTTGTGTAGAATTGGGTCCAGTTAAGTCACCGAATCATTGTCAGTGAAAAGCGGCCTTTCTTCAACATAACTATCAGGAGAAAGTCTCTCAGACATGCAAGCTTATATACTGGGTCCGAGCAGCCGCTCAGAAATCAAACGTCCATGGTTTAATTGGCACTGGTGAATATTTGAAGTTGTGCATCGTTGGCATCACAGGACAGCAATGTAGTGAGTCAGCCTGACACTTGACTCTTTTTCGCCAGGCGTCCATTGCGTCTCGTGCCGTCAAAGTTCCAAGTCAGCCTCGAAAACCCTCGGTCGAAACTTTTGTTTATTACTGTATTTTTGTTTCCGTCTAGCTTCACTACCAATAAATACAGCTAGGCAGTTACAGTTTCGACACTGTGACATTTGTATCGAAGAAGTTAAATAGATAAGCCATATATTAAAAGCTGTATCCAGACTGACTGTACAGGATGAAAAAGATTTTACGCCATTTTCCCACCGATCATGCCCTGTTTGATATAACGGACTTGAGAAAAACGATTTTATATATCGCGGCATGCTAGCAAATCAAAAAATTTGCATACAAATTCAATTCACATGTTCACTTTGGGTTAGATCAACCCTTCGATGGCCGGTGGAGGTAACGGGGGCAGATTTGACACTGCACTTTTCTCCTCTTCTTTGGCCGGCCTATACTTTCCCTCTAACTTTCGTTTTTTCTTAATAGTCACGGCCGCGTAAATTATGCAAATGAGGAAAGATGCTATTAACGTAATAGATAATAGAATCAACACCGTTAAAATAGCGGGATTCATAACAGTTTGATCGTCATCAAAATTTATCGTATGATCGTCGCTAATTCGATCAGAAACTGACAACGAATGCGATAGGGTGCCCGAAATTCTGTTATTTAAACGAAATGAATTGTTCAACGATGACGCTATGGTCGATGATTCGATGTTAGTCGACTTATAATGGAAATAAGCTCTAGTCGGACTCATCAAATATGGCGGTGTTGGGGAACATGCGCAATTGATGGATAAATTTTCGGAAACCGGACAAACGGCGTTGACGCGTAAGACTGAAAAATGAAATTTAAATGTTGATAGACTAGAATTTCGGGGAAAATGATAGCAAGTACAACTTTTCGAATTCATAAGTTTACACTGAGTCTTACTGTATAAGGCATTTTTAACTGAATTTTCACGTATGCCTACAAAAGCACACATCGTCTAGAAAAGTTCAGAAGTTCAGATTGGCCAATATTCGCTCGCCCAACGTTTAGACTATTGATCTTTTGGAAAAATAGCGTTTTCGTACTGAAAAATCTTCATTGGGCCCAGACGGAAGTAAAATCCGTTTGCATTCATATTTTTGGACGCGCGAAAACGCTTTTGAAAGGTGGCTTATTCTTCTACTCTTATGTCCAAAACAAAGTCTAATTTATTTCAAATTGAGTTCATAGACAGTGGCAGCCCATGCATCGGAATCGGTCGATTATAAGGTTTTTTGGCCATGTCGGCCGAGAAAAAGTTACAGAATCCGACTTTGGAATGACAGTCTTTCGATTAAACTATGCAGTGTGTATAGTTCCACTGAGAAGTCTGGCCAGACGTGTATACCAACTTTTCCCCCAAAATATTTGTAAGTGTAAACTGTAGAAAAATAAGTTAATCGTAAAGAGGATGTAACGAATCGATTCATGTTGGTCATTTTCCTTGATAACGTTTTGTTTTCATTGTAAAAAATGAAGTCAAACAAAATATGATGACATTTTATATCTTCTGACGTTATATGTGGAAGCTGACGATGCACAATTACTCATATTTGAAATTGATGAACTTAACGGACATCGGGTGTCTGTTTAAATTTCGTTTCTTGAACATGAATAATTTATGAGTCTTTAGGGTGGATAAGCCTTATCCTACGGTGGACGAGACCAGCAAAATCAAGAAAAAATTTTTTCACCGAGAAAAAAAAATTTCACCAAGAAAAAAAATTTTCGCCGAGAAAAATTTTTTTCGCCGAGATGAAAAATTTCATCCTAGAAGATTTCTACTTTTCAGCAGAAAAAAATATTTTGAAAATTGGAAAAAATTTTGACCAAAAAAAATCTTTTTCCGTGATGAAAAATGGAAACTTTCATTTTGTCGGTCTCGGGCACCTGCATCAGCCGAGATTGGCAACAGCCGGGAGGGGCAATAATTGATGAGAAAGAGAAGAAGTAAGAGTGGTCAGTTCGCATGTATTATTGGCAGCTTTGGTCTAGTTCGTCGTGCTAAGCCTGGAAAGGATGCAACTTTTAAAGAATAAGAATTGCCACAGAAGCCACACATTTAAAAAAATGCTATTCAGAGGCCAATAAATCACCAATTATCTAAATTTACTGTTTGGGAAACCTTTTCTCTCAGCATGTGAATTATTTTCAGAACTGGGCGCCGATCTGTAGACCTCCAAGAGACCGACCCAAAAACATCTTTCAAAAAGTTAATCTTAATTTTTTATAGGGTTATGGCTACTAATATTTCATTCTACTACACAAAAACAGCTTGACTTAACATATGCTTATTCACTCAAACTATAAGCCAATGAGCTCGCTTAAAAGCTAAAGAAGAGGCGGAGTCTTAGCTTGCTTTGGTCTCTGAACCTAGTGACCATTCAGTATTCACTCGAGCTCTTAGCTTGTGGTCACTTTTTTCTTTGTGTTTTGTTTTTTCAGACACTATGTCTATTGTGTCGAAAATTTCTAGAACTTCCTTGAAATCGATGGATGACTCAATCAAATTACGCCTCATCGCTGACAAAGCTTTGCATACCGAGGCAGTCTCTGATAATGATAGAGACAGGGCTAAAACACCTGGAGGCGACTTAGATGACGATGGCAACAAAAGTGTAGCCGGTGATGGTAGCGCTGTCAGCAAAAAGAGCTTTTCCTCTACTAGGAAACGCCGTCATTCAAGCAGTCATGGCTCGTCAGTCATTGAAGATACACCACGGGACGATGCTCCAGCATCTAATGACCCACAGGCGGTAATGCCAGAGTTTCTTGATGACCCCTTGGTCAAATGCCAACGTTTATCTCTTCAGCCTAAAACCAAGCTGATAGCCAATTGGGAACTCTCGACATGCTTCGAGGAAACCAAGGCATGCAAGGAGCATTACACCCAGATGGCAATCCTGGATTGCAACATGGCCATTGCTCCAGCTATTGATGATGATTTACGTCTCTTCCTGGAACGGGCCAACAAATGGCCAGTAAATAAAGATGAGCATCTTCATAATGCCAACTAGGCCTTATTAGAATTTGCTTTTCCTTTGATCGCCATTCTGAATGAAATTGAGAAAGGTAATGGCGATTCGTCCTACGTCCAGAAGGCAGTATGCCACAGTTTACGCCACTTTTCTTTGGTGTTACACGACGTTACAGTTGACAGACGTTTCGAAATTTTGTGCATTTTGGGAATAAATACCTAAATTTTACCCGAAATTTCTTCTGTCAACGTGGCTAGCAACGAGAACGTCCAGCGATGCTTGGACCCATCGACCAAAATCGCTCCTCCACCTCTTTTCGGACATTTGCTTTGCAGCAAACTCAAAGAGCGAGACCGTAAAGATAAAACCTTAGTCAGCCTTACAAAATCTAGGTGGCCACTGCTGCTGGCCTCTCCCTTGATTTTCATGTGTGCCAAACATACACGCACAAAGGCGGTGGTAGGGGGGGTAAACTCCTTTACCTGAGACCCTTTCCACCCCCCTAGCCCAAAAAAGTCGTCAAACACCTCCCTGAGCTTTTTCCAAGATAGCTTTTTTGATGATTTTTGTGCATATTTTGTGTGAAAAACAGGCTTGCAGAACTTTTTTTTTGTTTTTTGCTCGCCCACCTCATCATGCGTAAAAAGTCCAAGATCCAGTCCAAGACCCATGTCCAAGACCCATGGGAAATTTTTTTTTTTTCTTTTTTTTTTTTCTTGATTTTGCCGGTCTTGGCCGACGCAGGTGCCCGAGAGCGGCAAGTGCTGTTACTGTAACTTGTTGCCGGCCTCGTCCAGTTGCCGGTCTCTGCCGATGCAGGTGCCCAAGACCGGCGAAATGAAAATTTCACTTTTTCATCGCGGAAAATTTTTTTCGGTCAAAATTTTTTTTCCTGCCGCCAAATGAAAATTTTCCGGCGCAAAATTTTTTTTCTTGGTGAAAATTTTTTTTTCTTGGCGAAAATTTTTTTTTTCTTGAAAAATTTTTTTCTTGGTGAAAATTTTTTTTTCTTGATGAAAATTTTTTTTTCTTGGTAAAAAATTTTTTTTCTTGATTTTGCCGATCTTGTCCACCGTATTGTCCTTGACCATCTAACAAGGAGACCAATGCAATATGAAGAAAAATTGACGAATTACGAGCAGATTTGTCAGAGTTTGGTGGAAGCCAAAAAAATAGCTCATCTGTCTGCACTTTACACTTCCAAAAAAACTGTAGAAAAGTCAGTGTACCCAAACAGCATTTTACAAGGTTGAGCTGGACTGTTTATTCTTTAGTTTAAATTAAAATGTTTATGAGTATGTCTGCTGTATAAATTTATTTCAAAATTCATTAGAGCTTGAAACACCAAACTTGGAGATAAGAATGTGCCAGGCTCCTCTGGGGCCTTTATATTGTCTAGAAACGGGAAAAAATACAAAGAAATAAAAGGGAAAAAGAAAGAAGAAAAAGATAAAAAGAAGATATGGTCATCTTCAATATTCTCTGGTTGGTTTTCCACCCCGTACCTAGTTTACAGACCCAGCACAATGCGACTTGGTGCCAAATGACCCCAGCAGATGGGCACGGTTCCAGCACTAGATTGTGCAAAAAAATATAATAAATATGATAATAAAACAAAGGAACCAACGAACCACTAGTGAACCAACCAGCCAGTAAACATTTGACCAACACTTGAGCCGTGACTGGTACCAGATGACCTGATGAGATTAATCCAGATATGGTGAATCCATGATTGGTTTTCTGACCCTGGTTGATTCCTAGTTTTGTCATCATGTTGCTTGATTAATAGGCTGCAATTTACATGAAGAAAGCATGTTAGATGCCTCCTGTTTTTGGATGATTGAAAGTGTTGCTTTCTATATTAAAATAATATTTCTTGAAAAACTTATTATATTTCGGAAAAAAACTTTTTTTTTAAATATTTTGCAGATGTTTTGGGTGATGCATCAGTGGGACCATGTAGATATATTGGCATTGGCCGAGGGCAAAAAGTGCCCATCGGTCGGTCACAAACATTGACCACATCTTGATTATACCCGAAAACACAAACTTTCGAACTTGTTCACTATTATAGAAAAACGGCTGGTCCGGAAAGCCTTCGATGTTGGTAGGCATCTTTGACTTTCAAACTTTTGAACTATTGGAAAAAGTAACTTTTGTCAAGGTTTTGAAGAGCCTTATAATAGTACATAATCATAACTTTTGAGTGATTCAACAGAGTCATCAAACATTTTACTATAGTCCGTTTCTCACTTGAAATGCTTCAATTTGATAAAACTTAGACACTAGTACTAATCCATATTCTTACGGTCAATTTTCTGTACCATATGTCACATAGGACTGGAGAATTCTGCGAGCTTACTCAACTAACTCTTAACAACTTTTTGAACAGAAACTTCTTTAGAAAAAGTTTTGTGTAAGATATTTTGACGGCAGTATTGATTTTTTCCATTTTCCCATTTATGCGGAATCAGTTTTTCGGTAAAGAATTGGTTGTTGGCCGCAGAAAAAAATCTGTCCAAAAATGTTCTTGTTATTTTGCGAGGTTTTGGATTATTTTTACTAAATTCGGTACTGACTACGTACTTACTACTGAAAGTGTTTCATGTAACGGTCCCCAACGTCCTATTATGCATTCTTTTACTGTAACGTTTCTTGGTAGCGCGCTAAACGGTGATTAGCCAAGGAAAGTAAAAAAATGCTGAGAAATTCGCAACGCATATTAATTCAATATTTTTTTCAAGTTGTAGTCCTAACTACAGCCGATCTGAGAAAAAAGGCCGGGTACGCAGGTCGTTTATTATTTGCATAAACGTCTTTTTTACCCGAGACCCAATTAAAAAAGAAACAGAGTATAATGTCATCTTGATGGTCTCTTGTTGACGTCAGAAATCTACTGTAAACCTATATAAAAATCTACTTTAAACCCATATAAATATCTACTATAAACTAACATTTAAAGCATCCTTTATACCAGCACCAAACCGTATTTTCCACGCAGCTGATCAACGCGCGACAATTTTTCGGTTTATACAGTAATAATCTACAAAACTGCCGATGATGCATCGTCGTGGTCGTCGTCGTTTCATCGCCGCCCATCATCGCTCCGGCAGGGGGTAAAATTCTTCTTTTGTAGACCCAAATTATCAACGGCTTATTTTTTACCGTATTCGACGATACCAATTATTTAGCAAACTACAATAATAAAATTTTTGTACGCCATTGATCCAGCTTGGACTTCGAACATAGACACGGCGCTTTTTTGTTGACTTTTTTCCGATAGTTCAACAATGATCTAAATTTTTGAAAGTTTTGTCAATGATGAATAACGAAAACACAATGCAGAGAAAACAGGTTTTTTGAAAAAAGTTTTTCACTAAAAATCTACACTCGAATTTTAGCACAATTAATGGTTTATTTGCTGCCCCGAAAGTGAACTTTTTTTAGAATAGCAAAAATGGATGCTGAATAGATTGATGGACAGTGGTATAAATTTAATCATTCGCATATATTTCTCATTCCTGTGAATGTGTATCCACAATAGTCGTGTGAGGCATAAAGAAATCAGAAAATAATCCGTCATACTATCTGGCTTGTTATACTTCTAAGCAAAACAAACGTTGGTCCTGAGTACAGCTTACATCCTCAAGGAAGAACAATACCTTACGGCATCATCAACCTGGAATAGAACAATATTCGTTATTCCTGGGATTTGATGAAGGATTGTTGGTGATCCTGAAGAACAATTTTGTGTATCTGTTATAGACAGTTTTGTGATATGTTTTTTACCGTATCAGATCCCATTTTGTCCGTTTTTTGTAGAAAACTGTACTGCCGCCATCAAATACTCAACATTTGACGGTAGCATAAACGACCAAAACTTCAGAAAAGCTGTCAGCCTTTTCAGAGTTCAACGTTTGTAAAATTGGGGATCCAACGGGGAAATTAAAAACCTTGTTCCTACGGGTCAATTTGACGAAAAAATTTGATATTGCTGCTTTTTGACTAATTTAAAAATGCCACCTGTCTCGCTCACCCAAGGTAGAGCATGCAAATCCGACAATCAGTTTCTGAATTTTTCGAATTTGAGCACGCAGAAAACTGATGACCATTTATGCACAGCATAGAAATTCTGCTAGGGATCAGCCAGGACAGGAGTGGGGTAGTAATTTTTTTCGTTCTTGGTAAGGAAAAAAAGGTGTTCTGACATCCATGCAGCATATTCTTTAACCTACATTAGTCGAATATAGCGAGAATCTGCTGGGAGTCATTACGCCCCCAAATCCCCACGTGTAGGTATCCTTGATGACTACTGAAGTGTATAAAGAGAGCTCACCAACATTAAAATACTTGATGTTTCGAACTGCAAGTCAACCAACTTTCTTGTTTCATTGAGGGTTAAATCATATAATGAATCTAACTGGACAGATGAGAATTCATCTTGCTATCCGATTGCTATCGAAACGTACACGCATGTTGGTCGATTTATTTAGCGTATAAGGCCCGTATGCCAGAAGGTGGAGCAGAATACTCCACGGAGTAGGCTAATCCGAGGAGTAGCCCCTCTCCGGAGTAAGCTAATCCACCGACTAGCTAGTCCTCGGATTAGTCTAATCCACGGATTTTCTTTTTCGGCATTCCAGAAAGTGGAGTAGTGGCGGAGTTCGTAATCAGTGGATTAAACAGTGGAGTAGTGGCAAAAACACATGAAAAAAGTTGTCACATTTTTCACAATTGATTTCTACTGTTCATCATCGGTTGATTGATTTTATTACTTTTCCCTGCAAGATCACTTTATCGGTTTTTTCTGCAAGACCGCTCTTATGATTTGCTTTTTGCTAATCTGCATATATGAAACTTGTGAGCTGAGCAACAAAAAAGGAGGTGATATTTTTCTTATCAAAATTGACACTTTCGGTTTATTAAATTGATATTGTAGTTGGAAGTCGAAATCACTATACGTTTCGAATGGATCTGATCTTCGAAAAAAAAATCGTGGAATGTTGTTTGCATGCTCGGTTTCCTCGTCCAAATTTCCCAAAAAATTGATGAAATCAACAACTTCCATAGTTATAGTGTTGTAAATCAGTCTTACTCCACCGAATACACCTGCCTGATGTAGGTTTAGAAAAAGACAAGAAAACACATTTTTTAGTCCACTGTTTGCTCTACTCTTCTTTCTGGCATACCGAGAAAAGATAAACCATTGATTAGTCCGCCGTCTAATCCGTGAATTAGCTTACTCCGCTTTCTGGCATACCGATTTATTCTACTCTACTCTTCTCTTTACTCCTCCTTCTGGAATGCCAACTGGAGCTAATCCAGGAAATAATCCATCGTTTACTCCAGTAGGCTAATCCACCTTCTGGCATACGGGCCTAAAAGTGATTCCAAAAGTCGTATCTTGATATGGAATGAAGGTAAGACTTTCGTCCAACAAAAATATGAAACAGAAACATGGGTTGTACGAGACTTTAATCATCTCATCTTATATTAATTCCAAAATTTTAACCGAGAATCCCATGAGATTATATCTTGGTCCAAAGTTAAGCTTCTTTTATCAATGAAGTGAGAAAACTGATATCTTGAGAGACATTTTTTTCAATTGAATTGCAGTTTGATTAAGTGATGAGGTTCAAATTTGTTTATCCTCATCGATTGAGCATCAATTTCTCGCCTCCAGAAGTGCTCGATTTTCTCAGATTTCATACTTCTATTAATTAATAAAGATATTCGCCAACAAAGCCACTTAAGCAGAATAAATTCGTAATATAATTTTCAGGGACATCGTGATGTATACGAATTCGTTCGACAAAAAAAAAATTAAATCCAAACAGTAACTAACGGCGCATGTTATTAGGGGTCAACTGCATCTCTGTAAAAATTACAAAACGTTTAAAACGAAATACTTTGGCCAAAATAGAAAATTCTATTTCCGCATTGGTTTGAATTGGTCACTGGCCGCTGAAAACGCAAATGCTTTTCTCACGCAACTGTTGGCTATCTTACATCACAACAAAAGTAGAAAATTAACGAACACAATATTACCTAGTTGAAGTGCTGCTACTGAAACCAGTTCACTTTCGTTTAACAGTCGGCCTTAGTCACGAAAACGTGTGAGCATTGTCTGTCGTTCATTAAACTAACAATAATTTTACCGGAATATTTTGGAGTTGGTTCGTACTGTATAAAACTGGTCGTTCCTCTCCTTTCCGGGTACGATTTATTTGAATAATTACGGCGAATACACAAATTTAAATGAAAACTCTGCATTGTATGCTTTGGAGAGCCAAATAAGTGGGGTTGTGGCTCCTGCGGTTAGTCCGGCTATGAATGAGAAATAATATGATGGTGGTGATGTTATAAAAACGGCGTATCTTGATTGACAACAATTGTATACAAAATGAGGTGACATTTTCCAGAAAGTAATTTTGACGCGAAAGTTGAAGACCACTTCGTGACATACAAAGTGCTAAATTTTGTATAACAATTAAAATTCAACAGAGAAGCAGAGTAAATTGAAGTTCGAAAATTTGATAATCAGCAGATTATATGCGGGTCCTCCAATTTCATTGGCTAAAATCATTTTGAATTGAGTTAAAAAGCTGTTCAGACATTCCAAATTCGATCATATTGGCAATTTCTGACTGTAAAAGTCGTTCAGCTAAAATCCATTCAAAGCTCATGAATAAAATCCATTCAGCTCTTTTTTGCATCTTCTGCTGTCTTGATCGACACCATGCCTACTGCTCGGCGCTTGCTCCTACACACTGGAGATTCTATTTCCTTGTCCAAATCAATTTGTGGACGTTTCTGATTTCAGGAATCTAATATCGATATAGCACGTCTATAATCAGTATGATGCATTAGACGGCTAGCATTATATATGGCTGGAGAACCTTGATTTTTGACATATGGAATTATAATTATATTTATTATAATTGATTACCTCTTGATGAACGGGTTTCTATCCTATGCTGCTTGTAATGTATGGTTTTAGTAACTCATAACTATCAAAACTATTATAAATGCTCTCACTACAATGATTTCATAAGAAGCAGACTACACAAATATGGTCTAGATTAAAATCTTTAATCGGGTTTCGCCGATGGAAAACTTTGATAGATGTGTCACTTGGATGAACTGAAATTGAATAACTTCCTATTTACAAAATAATTTTTGCCTTACACTTTAAAGTAGGCGGGTTTACATCCTCATTTTGATTCGTATCCAACAGTCCACTTTCTCAACTTCTCCATCGTACTAATCAGTAATCTATCAACAATGAAATTTTCTACGAGCATTGCAGTAACCTTATTCGTGTACAAAATGTTGCCGGGTAAGCTCAATCAGAAGACACAACATTCATTACCAGGATTTTTCAAGGACTGGACACTCGTTTACTAGTTTTGTTTCTTTTTATGATATTTGTATGAATACAGAATATTGCGTGCATTTCAAGTTAAAATTGAAATGTTCTGAACTGTCAGAAAGGGATGCGTCTGATTTCGGAAACTACAATCGATGAAACTCGCTTGTGTGAAATAAAAAAATCCCTTGAATGTTGAAACTCTGACCTTGCAGCATTTTCGTATTGTAAACTTTTCACAAACTGCATATTTCATCCCAAAATATATTACACGTGTTTTTTTGTGAATATCAGCTTTGCTTTGGCATAGACAATTCAGGATAAACGATCCATTATTCCGAAGAGTAGTGTGTAAAAATGACCTATCGGATGTGTGGTCTATTGTTCTTGAATGTTTCTATATTATGAAAGTGGAAAGCGGATAATATCTCATATTTTCACGATTTTCTCTTTAACGAGATTGAGAAAAACTTGAAAAATTTCTGAACATACCCAACCAACTAACAATTTTCGAGTGAAAATTCTTACTGTAAAAGCTTTTTGTAAACGTTTTTGACGACAAGCAGTATATTTGTTGTTTTTCAATTTATACCCAATTTTACAGAAAGCGCCCTATAGGATAATTGCTTCATATCACGATCGACACCTTTCCTGATCAGTTTAAACAGCTTTGCATTTTTGTTTGATTGTAGTTTTTTGTCACCTTCTGAGTCAAATTTAATTTCGAATTTTTCACAGAAGCGAGGTCGATAAACGGCAGCACCGTGGTGAGCAAATGCTCCCTGGCTGTGCTCGATGCCCCCTACTCCTTGACTGGCATGCTCCTTTTGGACACCATTTCGTACGGTCTGACATGCAGCGACTGCGACCATTGGGACAAGTGTGACGGCGTAACGGTGAAGGTGTCCAGCGGAACGGCCGTCCTAGTGGTCGAGGATGCCGGAGACTACACTCGCGGCAATTTGATCCAGATTGGTAACTTTTTACTTACATAGTACAACAAAAGAGGATTTAACACAGGAAAATACAATAATCCCTACAGTCTATTTTTATAAAATTTTTGTAACTCAAAAGCTGGCTCAGATGACTATGTTGACTTCAAGCCCATTTACATACTTCCAGTAATTTTTACGCAAAAACTGCAAATATGTTAGCCGAATGGGCTGAAAGACTTCCAGTTGCATATGACACGTGTTTCAAGAAACTACAAAAATATGGAATAGCTAATTTAAATTTTAATTTACAAATAATTTACAAATCGTTTTGCAGACAAAAAAAGATTTATTATTTCTATTCTCTGCTTCTTAGTCGGCATGCATAGAAATCAACTGTTCATTACCAATACTATACTCCATTCATTTTAAAATGATCGATGCAGCGATTTTTTGAAAAAAAGTTCATAACCGAAAAGCTACTAAAGCGCATTACTGTAATGAATAAAGGAAATTCCTAGTCCATGAGCGGTAAACAGTACAGCTGAAAATTGCTCCTGTAACAGAATTTAAGCTTGTATAGAGACGTGGGAGTTACTGACTTTGTCAACTCCACTTGTTTGTCCCACAATGCACAATGTTGATTCCTGTTTTGCTTTCTGCGATATCAGTCAATATACCGTCTGTTGGAGGCTACATAGTAACATATTCAGAATTATATAGCGATTTTCGCAACAACAGCAAATGCTATATATAAGTGGATTGAATATAATCATCAAGCTTTGCAGCTCATGAACGAAAAGCAGACATAGATGCACGTGGATGGTTCGGGGAGTATTGACCCCAAGCAGATTTTTATTGACCCCCAGTAGATTCTTGCTGATCCCCAGCAGGTTTACCCCCAGCAATGATTGAGAAAATACGAAGGAAAATGAGCAATGAGAGAAGAGAAAGTCGTCATAAAAATGAAAATGATGCCGTAGTTGAACAATTTTTTCGAAGAAAGCATACTTGATTCCAAAGAAGTTACATTAAAAATTTAAAAAGTACTGTCCAAGCAAATAGTTTCACATATTTGACTAATATAGGATGAAAAATATGTTGCTTGGATGTTGAAAGACCTTTCTTTTCATTACCAAGAACGGAAAAAATTTCTATTCCACCCCCTGTCCTGGCTGACCCCCAGCAGAATTTCTATGCTGTACATGTATGGTGGCAGAACGTTGCTTAAATAACCTTAGATAAAGACGTACAAATCATCGTTTATCTATGGAAAAATACATTTAGGAATAGTAAATTTCGACTACTCAAGCCTTCGTTTTCTAAAGTTCATTATTGCATCTATTCAGAGCGACCAACAGGAAGTGTGATGCGAAAGATCGAACTGGATTTATCACACCACTCTCCTATCAAGATTTCCATGAATTATGGCACATGTAAGTTTTTTAATACAAATCTAGCTTTACTAGGAAGCTTCAAGTTTTTGAGGTGGTCGGCCATGGACGTAGTGATGTTCGACCAAAACTGATCGGCCTTCGGAATAAGCATAGAGTTCACTTGTGCTTGAAGTGGTTATTCTAGGTCAAAAATTGATGGTAAATTTATTATTCTCGTGTGCAGTGAGCAGAGAACTTTGTAACAGACTAACTAAACCAACGGATTAAATGTTTTATGAAATTTTTGGTGGGGTTCTATTGGAGGGCGTATTGCACAATTTTTTCACGGAACACTGATTCGAAAATTCTCTGAATTTTAAGACCAACTTTAATTGTAACCGAATCGTAACAGTAATCACTGATTTCATTGAGTACTTTCTCTGAGCTGACGATAGAATGAAGATAAAACTATTGATTTTCCGCGTGAAATTCTGGTCCTGTTGGAATATTGTTTGCAGATCGTGCTTGTTCAATCAGAAAGCCTGTTTTATTAGAATGCGGTATAACGATCAGCCAAATTGACTATTCATTTAGGTAACCAAAACCAATTGGCCAATTGTCATAAAAAGTCGGCTCGTGTATGTCTATCGCTACCCAAAATAAAATCGTTCGAATGTAATCAAAATTTTTCCGGCTTGAATTGCACCTACCTGGTCGGATCGAACGTTCAGATCGTCAAATCTGCGGCTAATTTCCCATTCGCGTCAAAATATTTATACGCTTGTACGACGACCGATAGCCAAAAATACAAAAACTTTTGCGAAGCTTTGAGAAAGCAAAAGTTCCCATCGTACTTTTCGAGTCAATGTGATGGTAAAAAAAATTTTTGACGAATGGAGATCAGGTTACAATTCGTGAAAAACTTGTGTTACAGTATCTTAGTAGTTTGAATATTGTGTTCGTCGTCTGAATTGCGTAGGACTTTATCGAAGATAAATTAAGGCATTATATCCCATTCATTTTAAAATGATCGATGGAGCCGACGGAGTTTCGGCAGACGCAGCCGTACTAGAGATCAGAAAATTGATTTTGATAATCCGGAAATAATTGGAAAGAGTGATAATCAAAGAGTCTGTATCATGAAAGAAAAATTTATCGAATAGAGTTAACGATCCTTCCATAATTTTGAATAAAGATTCGGCTACGACCTCGCTGCATCGATCATTTCAAAATAGATGGACTGGAACGGCATCCAGGCCTGGATCCAAGTATTTTCCAATGACAGGAGCTATTAGTAAAAATTTTTCAGGTAAGGTCCAGATCCGAAACCATCGGAAAATTCGTATCAGCGCCGTGTATCTAGTGTAAAATGCGGAATCATATTCGTGGTCTACAAAAAAACTTGTGATTCCATAAATTTCTAATTCAGTTCATAGACAGTGGCAACCTCGGTTCTGGCTACTGTAGCCAAATAGGAACCGTCTCAGTAATAATAGTTGTCAATCGGATGGTCATGCTTTTGGGTGGTTTTGGAATAACTCGAGTGACCAGTGGGGAATTTTTAGTCAAAAATCTTGAGGAGTCAATGTCGAGGCCACCAGAGATCATTCAAGCGACAAAAATGGAAGCTGATTTAAAACCGACTATGGATGTTTTTAACTAAAAGATAAAATGATTAAAGGCCATTCGGATCGCCTGAATGACACGATAACTATCTTCTCTCAATTTTTGATATTTTTGAACGAAAAGTAATCGATGGGATCGCCGCGTCTCTCAAGTCACTTGGATGACCTATTATTACCGTATCATAAAAACCGTTTCAGTAACGCCTTGATAATTTTTCTGAAAAAGGTTATCAGAGCAAGGATCCAAGGCTGCTATGGTCTCTTTCAAATAATAAAACCGGTAAGCAAATACTGATTTTTAATTTTTGTTATTTTCTGCCCAACTAAACATCATATGGAACTGACGATTGACAACACTCATAAATTTTTTGGGTGACACGTTTCACAATAAAAGCTTTGCGTAAAAGCCTTTTTATTTTCAGTTGCGGTCACTTTACACAAAAAATTATCCTGGGTGTAAACAAGCGTATTTCTGTAATTAATTGGGGTAAGAGGTTTGGACCGCGGGAAATTCAATGAATGCGATCACTTCACACAAAAACATTATCCCGGGTGTAAACAAGCGTATTTTCGTAATTTTTTGTGGAAAGGGATTTTGACTGCGGGGAATTCAATGGATGCGTCACTTTACACAAAAAAAATCTCGGTTGTAAACAATCATATTTTCGTGATTTTTTTGTGGAAGAGGTTTTCGACCACGGGCAATTTAAGGAATGCGATCACTTTACTCATAAAATTATATTGAGAGTAAGCATATAAATTTCTGCCATTTTTGGGGGAAGAGGTTTCTGAGCATGGGGAATTCAATAGACACAGTCACTTCACACAAAATTGTTTTGCGTGTAAGCAAAGGTATTTCTACGATTTTTTGGGTTGAGGGGTTCTTGATCATTGGGAATTCAATGGAAATGGTCACTTTACACTCTGTTTACGATGTGTTTCAAGTTCTATGCGGTTTACACATCTTTTACTTTTGCCGAAAGCGAGAATTCGTAGCTTTAAGATTGTTTTTTATTGTTTCTTTGATGTGAAGATGACCAAATTGAAACTTCAATGTGCTTCTACGAAGGTTTTCATGCATGGCTGAGGCCCACTAAAAAGAGGTGGAACAGTTTATTAGAAAATGCCTTCATAGGGCAGAAAAAAGAAGAATGTACTTTCTTGGATAGTTGCCAAGCTAGAAAAAGAAGTGAACTAGATTTTTGAGAACTTGGGTTTAAGTTGGAAAAAATTCACATCCGTTATATTGGATTTTCATTTTTTCTCAAAAAAAAATTTTCCATGCCTGTGAAAAAGTATATTTTGCTGCTGAGTGCATCAACACACTTTCCGACCAAACATTTGCATCTCCGAAATTTTGAGGAGGGTACAGGGGTGGTCCTTGGTTTTTTGGCGTTTTTTGAGACACAAAATTCCGAAAAAGTTGATCAAAATTTTTTTTTCAAATTTTCCAGCTTCAACAGCCTTGGGGTAGTTTGTACCCCTCATGTCTTCCCTCACACATGTGTGCTTCTGACTGCCTTGAACTTTTTTGCTAAATTTAGTGTCAATAAAACAGGAATCAACTCTGGGAAAGTGACACATGAAATCCCACTCAGTTTTTTAGAAAAAGCTACAGCACAAAGCTTTCTTAGAACTAAATCGATTGTGCAAGATATGTTTAACTCACTCTTTTTATATCTCTGTAAGTTCTACTGATTACATGTTATAATCAAATTTATCTTCTTCTATTTAACTATTCATCAAAATAGAATTATTCACAGTTTTTGGATTTAAACTGAAATTTGCAGAAAGAGCGCTTTTTACGGGATTGTAGACGTGAAGCATTTTCATCCATCCCTGTCGCTCCCGTCCTGCTTTCAAAAAAGTTGTACTGTTGCCGTGGGAATGCGAGTATAGTGGGGGAGAACTGGGTGCGGGTTTGGCGCAGACCCCTAATATATGCTGAACCAGGCTGAACCAGGAACATTTTTGTATGCTTTATCCTGTTGTCCCATTTGCAGATCGGTGCCCAATGACTGTAACCAAGGCCCAGTTGCAATAAAGGAGTGTAAGCTCGTGCTAAAAATAATCTCGAACAAAAAGGTGACTCGGTTTGATTTCAAGTTCGGTATAATTTGAATGTCATCAGGACTATAACGAGCTCAATGTCGAGATTATCCTCAGCTCGAGCTGTCGGGTTGCACTAACATTTTCTCATAATTTTCTTATCCCTAACGCAAATAAATATAAAAATTTGTGCTAACTTAAACCTCAGTATTAGTTAATCTAACTCTAACTTAAACCTCAGTATTAGTTAATCCTGGGGTATTGTTTGTGCACTGGAAGAAAATAATTTTGACATTGCGGTTAGCTAAAACTCAGGATCATCAATTTAATCCCGATGTTGAGATTATCATCATGTTGGGTTAGTGCAACCAATCTCAGGTTTCTTCATAGTTATGAAAATGACCGCAATATGCCTCCCTCACCATTTTTCAGCTAGTGTGAGAGGCAGAAGTTTTGAATCGGTCGGGAGTTAGAGTGCTATTGGTTCACTATTTCTTTACATTTTAAGTCATGGGCATATAATTTTCATTTAGAAAAATTTTACTGTAGTTGATGCCTGAGGAAGGACAAAATGCACGATGCTGCAGAATATACTTTTTCACAGACATGGAAATTTTTTGAGAGAGAATGAAAATCCAATATAACAAAAGTGAATTTGTTCCAACTTTAACCCAAGTTCTCAAAAATCTACTCCACTTCTTTTTCTAGCTTGGAAACTATCTAAGCAAGTATATTCTTCTTTTTTCTGCCCCATCGGGGTATTTTCTAATAAACTAGTGTAGTAGTCCTTTCAGGTGAATTCCATAATGTAAAGTTTTATTGTTGAGCATACGATTTTTTTGGTGTAGATTCGCATATTACTGAAGTTTCTCCTATTTGAGAAAAATCACCCCTGAGATTATTTCGCGGTGATCACGAATTCAAAAGTACGTCATCATTTTACTGGGACGTCAATTCGGAGCCGAAATTCAAATTTTCGTTCAAATTCATTGGCAATATGCAAATTAATGTGTCGTTTTTCTACGTCAATCCCTTACCCGCATTGAACGTTTATGCGGAGCACGTATCGAAAGCTAAAAGTTTCGAACCTGTCCCGGGCGCGGGCGGATTAATGGCCGGCGCGTCCGGCTCGAACGATATAATTCTATCGTCGAAAGATTTCGAACGAATAGGCGCCGAAGTGATGGTCGCTTTGAAAGGAGTAACGGCCACCGGTCGGGAGTTGGTCGCTTATTTTACCGTGTCATTGATGAGTGAGTTGCTTTTGAATGTTAGTCTCATTTTTCGAATCGCGTCAAATCAGATTATCCGAATCCCAATCTCGGTATGAGTTTAGGATCTGCACCATTCAGAATAGTGCCTTGTGAATTCAATGAATACGAAACTTGAGTCTTACTTACTCTGATCTAAAATATTTTTTTTCTAGCTTCCTGAATGATCGATGAGTTGGGAGTTTCGTACATGTTTGTTCAAAAAATAGTCTCCCTTGTGAATGCATATACTACAGTAGAACTAAAGATGTCGAGCTACAATTTTTTTATTTGCTTCAATTGCATGATTTCCTCGAAATAAAATACAAGTTATTAAGGATAGAAGTGAAATGGAAAATGCAAATGTACAAAAAATTTAATGGTCTAAATCTTTTGAGAAGCTTCGCTATGTTCAAGCTGAAACGAAAGATTTTTTAAATACTGCATTTCTCATTCGTTTTCTTTCATATTCAACATTTAATCACAATTTTTAACAAGTTTTGGTTACTGGAATTCTAAAAATTAGAAAAGCTTTCAATCTTTGCTAAAGTTGCACAAGATTCAAAATTCAAAGTTACCGTTTTACGCCCTAGATTTGCATTGGTGGAAAATCAAGGGATTTATATCACATTAAATGCTAGAATTAAGATAAGATTAATAGGTTTATTGTGAATAAAAACAGCTTAGCAGTTGCAAACTCAACCATGTAAAGAAATCACAATATATGGCTCGAAGAAGAAAATGTCTTGTGACCCGACCGTATTCGGATCACGGGTGCAGTTTTTTTGTATTTGCAGGTTCGAAGCTAGGGTTTAGTATGAGTTTTAATCAATCTAGTACCGCTGGTAGTATTTTCGTGCAATGTCGACCAGTTGGAAAGAACGTTGGAAAACAGTGTCGCATCCAATGCTTATGGGTGCTTGTCGACGGGAAACAGTCCAGTAATATAATAGTAAGGACACTTGGCATTCATTGCTTGAGATAACAAGAAAAAATAATTTTTTGGAAAAAAATATTTTTGAGACGCCTTGGAAAAAAATTGTAACAGGATGTTGGCTCTGTTTTACGAATCGGAATGCAAGCCTCAGCTCAACGAGGAAACAGTTTGTTTTTTCAGAAAACACGTCAGGAAATGACAAAATTAAGTAGTCTTGAAAATCGTTCGTACTGTAGAATCCATTCTAAGGCTTGGTTAAGCGCATAAATTTGCAGCCCTTTTGACGAATGGTTTAGCGAAAATAGTAATATACTGGCTCTTCTGTTTAATTTTGTAAACGCATTCTAAGAAAATAGACTATGGTGAGGACGTTATCAAGATTTTGCCTGATTCTTTATGACGTAAAATAGATCTTTAGCCTTGAGGATTAAGCTTCTGTTACTTACGCACACATCATTTTTACGACAGAATTCCTCTCATATAACCACTGATAGTAAAAGCATCGACAGCGGATCGCACGAATGTCGTTGTTCGTTTGAATGTTACCCGAAATCGGGCGTTTATGGACCGTGGATATTTAAAACGAAGTCGTCGGCCCATCTTCAGTCACAGATTGTCAAGCAAAGTAGGATTTTTTAAATATTGTGTTTTTTGAAAAATCATACAAATTCTGATTACGCCACTTTGATCGAACAGATGGTGTGCCCCAAAATCAACCTTGATCAAATTTTCTCGAACACTGATTTGTACATTGTGTTGTCTGACGGGCTTATGAACCTTCAGAAATTTTGATCTGGTTCTTCCCACTACGAGTTTTCACGGTAGAAAAATATTTTTACTCGTACTTTACAGTAGCCGTGCAGGGGGCCCCAAAGGTCGAAGATGGAAATGAAGCTACGCTACTGTGTAAGTTTGTGTAAATGTGACGCAGATTTATAGAATCATAGTCCGTTTTCCTTTAAACGCTTCCAATTAATGAATCTGGAAAGCAAGTACCATTTTATTTTTAAACGGTATTTTCTGCCAAGCCGTACACCATAGGGAACTAAAAATTTGGACAGCACTCAACTAACATTCAAAAATTCGAAAAATTCGCGATCAAAATAATTTTTGAGCGTGTTTCTGGAATGATTTAAATAAGCTATATGTGATCTATCATCAGAAAATCTTAGGAATATGATACATAACAACTATGGTTTGTTTTTTATAAAATGCTTCTAAGTTCAAAAATGACAAAAATCATTACTGTTGTCAAAATGTTTTACATAAACCTTTTACTTTAAGATTTTTCATTCAAAAAATTGTTTGAGTGAACCTACAAATTTAAAGTCCTATGTAACTCATGGTTTGGCCTGAAATCGTAAAAATATGAAACGATACTTGCTTTCCACTTTTATAATTATCTCTTTAAGAAAAACAGACTAGATTTTTTATTAAGCCTAATTTTCTCATCTTATCTTGCTTTCGAGTTTTATTATTTGAACCTTTTCAAGATAAATGAATAAAATGCGTCCAGCTAAGCTTCTATGTTTATATTTTTAGCGTGGTGGGTTATATCGATCGTCAGTATGATCGCCGTCCTGATCGTAATTTTGTTGATCGTGTTCAGTGTACGATGGTTGCTCAATCGAAAAATAAGTGGTATGATTTAAGTGAATGTTCACTTTTTTTATGAATTATGATTTTTTCAGCCAAAAAACGTCTGTATGGTAGCGATATGCCTAAAAGTCGTACCGCAACGTAAGCTTGTTGTTTTTTACTGTATGTAAAATACGGTAATTCCTAACTATCTGGAGTTTTGTTGCTGTGTGGTGTAGTTACAGCAAAGTAAAAATGCTAGATAAGGGTTAGCGAGTTCACTGAATTCTGATTAAGCACAATTGAAATCTGGTTTCAAAGCAATTTATTTTGATTTTATTTCCAGGTTTGAAGGATGAAGATTTTCAGTAAAACTCGAGGCCATTTATTCCTTCATGAAAATCATCGTTTACTAATGTTACTGTAATTTATCACGTCAGAAATAAAGTTACATAAAAAGAACTGACCGGCCTGGTCGTCCGCCGTACGGCGCCGTACAGTGCCGTACTGCACGTAAGAATAGCAGCTACTCATCATGCGCCGTACGGCGTCGCGCGACGCTGTACGGCACCGTACGGCACGTAAGTATAGCAGCTACTTATCATTTTCATT
Organism: Romanomermis culicivorax; assembly: GCA_963922205.1. NCBI lineage: Eukaryota > Metazoa > Nematoda > Enoplea > Mermithida > Mermithidae > Romanomermis > Romanomermis culicivorax. The sequence continues at coordinate 98,834 of CAWUHX010000452.1, forward strand.
TACTTATTATCATTTACCACCGTACGGCGCCATACGTGGTGAAGTTTAGCAGCCTCTCATCCAGCGCCATAGGGCACCGCACGGCACGTGCGAAGAAGTATAGCAGCTCAATGTGGTGCCATGCGGCACCGTACGACGAAGTATAGTTGGTCCTTAATTTTTTAAAATCAAGAAGTACTTTATGATTAATATCAACTTGATTTATTATTTTTTGAACCTAGTTGCATCTTCATTTCTCATGAGTAAAATCTTGGACGGAACTGTGCGTCTGACTTTTTTACACAAAATTGGATTCGAGATTTTTGAATCAATAATTTCCAATTTTCCTATTTGTTCAGGAAGTGATGAATCAAAAAGCCATTCTCGGATTCCGTTGTACATCTTGGAGAATTGCAAACGCCACTTCAGGCAAACCAAAAGTAAGTAAGTAAGGTTTATCTGACAGTTTTACTGGATTCCAGTACACGATTTCATTGGTTCTCGTTCCTAGCAAGATTGCCATGCTTAAACTTGGTTTCAGTTTTAGTTTTTAAGGAAAGTTGAATATCTAGCTATAAACGCATTAGCATAATTCATTGATTTCTTTGATTTATGCAAGTTCAAAACAACACTTTATAAAAAACATGAGTTTCTATATTGTATGTATCATTTTTCAGCTTGCTCGTGGTCACGGTTTTGGCACTTTTGTGCATATGCGGTTTATATTGCAAGTTTGCGCATCCTGATAGCAACGGCGAAAGTTCTGACAATGAGCGTGAAGCAGAAAAAGCAGCAAGTAAGAAAAATACTACCCGTCTATCAGGCAATTTAGAATACACTACCATGCACGGAATAGATTTCACTAAAATTTACTTTACTGTATAGCAGAAAATGTATGATGGCTATATCACATAAGTTATATAGCCAATTTTTTTCTAACTTCGGTACGCAACAGAATCCTCAGGCAGACAGAAAACACGTGCATTGAAGGTTTTTTACCCGCAAAGGCATTTCTCGACAGTCTACATTTCGGTTTGCTTATCAAGTGATCAGAATCACTAGTTTGTACAACAAATCGATATTCAATACTTTCATCAAACATCTGCCTCAGAAAATAACTACGCATGTCAAAAATCCCACTAATTAGTCAAAATTTCATTTTCAGATCGGTCTACCTCGAAACTTCTACAAACGAGAAGAATCTCAAAAAGCATGAATGCGATTCTTTGACTGGCGCATGATGTCATATGTGAAATCCGCAAACGTGGTTTTAGTAACTGTCATCTGCTTGTATTATTTATGATCGATCAACTACCGGAAAATCATTCAGTTTTCTAAGCAGAGTATTCTCGCGTAGCACAATTATGTTCCTATATTCTGTTTTTTATAAAATGCTTCCAAATAGAAAAGTGACACAAATCAGTACTGCCGTCAAAATCGTCTACATAAAGTTCTGTTTGTAAAATTTTTCACTCAAAAAATTGCTAAAGCTTAGGTCAGTAAGCTCCCAAATTTCCAGCCCTGCATGACATTTTGCTTATCAGAAAATCACGAAAATCTGAAATACTACTTGCTTTCCACTTTCATTATTTGGAAGCATTTTAAGAAAAACAGACTATAGAATTGCATCCGGCAGTTGCTATCCCTCGTATGGTCCACCTCATAAATGAAGTCGTGTAGAAAAAAGCTCTTAGAGTCTCTTGAAAAACTTGAATGCTATCTTAACGATTCTTAGCGCCCTATTCTAGATTGGTTCATCAAAAAAATAAGAACTTATAGGCCAATGGTTTGATTGATTCACTAGCCCAAGCTTAAAATTTTTCGGATTTGATCCATTTTCATGTCGACGGGAAAGAATCAAACGAAAACATACTGATTTAAATTTACAATTCTTGAAATTGAAAAATGGCATGAGTAAGTGCTGCCTTCAGAATCACTTGCACAAATCTCGAACTTTTTATACATCAGTTGCAGCTTAACTTTCTCGATATGTATTAAATATGAGCTAAGATGCAACTGAGCTGTAATATTTTAACATACAAAGTTAAGCTACAGTCTAAGCTACAGCTCAGCTGGAACATAAGTCTCCTTGATGAAAACTACCCCAGATCATGGAATCTACAGCAAAGCAACAGTGATGGAGAAGTGAAGTAGAAGCAAGTGTGGGGCCTCATGGAATCTGCTCCACTTCTGATCCTAGATTTTTCGTTCTTGTGTTATATTTCACACAGTTGTCAAACAGGAGCAATTTTAGAAAGTAGCTTTTTTGACATCAATCACAGCACAGAAAAAAGAGTTGCATTTCCGTAGTACTTCATATACTTTGCTACTACTTCCTATAGTCTGTTTTTTAATACAATGTTTCTAAATTGAAGAGTGACAAAAATCAGTATTATCGTCAAAATCGTTCACATGAAGATTCACAAAAAATTGTAACGGTTGGTTGAGTAAGCTCACAAATTTGCAGTTCGCTGTGACATATGTTCAGCAGAAAATCGTATGAATATAGAATAGTACTTGCTTTCCACTTTTATTATTTGGAAGCATTCCGGGAAAAACAGATTATAAGAGTAAACGTCAACACATTTTTTCTTTATTTTCCCCTGCGTTTGTTTCTTTTCCACTTTGTCATTGTTCTCCACCTGCTCTACCTTATGTTACACCAATAAACTGTTGCTGCAAAATTTTTTTTCAACTTACTCAATACTACAGTATAGCATCGAGACAGCTCGAAACATATTTAGCCAAATTCAGTGCTTTGGTCCTAAAACATCAGTGGATGATTTCCTGACGTCAAGTCTAGTCCGTAAAAGCTGCTCAGCTGCATTTCAAAATAAATAGAATATAACAAATTTAACCCATGGCATCAAAAACAAGAATATTGCTTTTGATTATGCGTGTTTGAGTGAACCCTCACGGGATTTATTGAGTCATAATCGTCAATAATTCACTTGTCTTACATTATCTTTTTGTCATTATCCTCGATGATTATTTTTAGTTTGGATACTACGTATGTCTGAAAGCTCTCTGGACGAGGTTGTTCACTTCTGGGTAAACTCAAAGTCAAACAACAACTCAAAATCGAGCAAAACAAAACCAAAAATCAAAAATGAACAACAAACGACAAAAACTCGAAATTCCAAAATCAAAACTGACGATAACAGTAAACTTACGATGAAAAAAGATTTGGCTCAGCTCTGTTGTGTTCACTTGTAGCTACCATTTTTTATAATTGCAGCATACCATATGCGTTTCACTGATGCATGCGAATATTCAATAAGTACTTTTTCGATCCTATGACTTCGGAAGTTTCTTCGTTTTCTGTATGAAGTACGCATTCCGTTCATCCACCATCGTTCAATGAATAGAACGAAGTACAAACGCCTTACGGCTGCTCGTAGTAGTCTACGCCCTTTCGACGAAATATACCCTACGAACGCCTACAGGCCTTTGGGCCTCATGCCTTGGTGGGCAATAACGTGAGTTTAGTCGCTGATTTTGGCTTCAGCGATGTCGGAATTAGAATTGACTTTCCACGCAGATTATTGGTTTTTCTGAGACTAGTAGAAAAAATTTTTCCCGAAACAAACACTATTTTATCGTATCACTATTTTCAACAGTAATGATTAAAGCTTTGTAAAAATCTGTTTGAGCCTTGTAGAAGCTTTTTAAAAATCTGTTTGAACTCTCCCAATAAGGGAACGTTTTCCGCTGACAATTCTAATATGAGACACGTTGAAGTGCATTTGATAGCCCGAAGCCCCGAAGCGAGCTAGGTAGGGCTAAATTAGTTTCCCTAGTGTGCTTTAATTACCCATTAATTTGCATAAATACATCACACAATGGTAAATACGCCTATTTCTAATCTCAGCAACTACGATTGATAAAAAACATTTGGAAAGTTGATAGAGCACACCGAGATCTAAAAATTACTTCGTATGCTCGTGAACAATCTCATGACGTCAGTCAATCTAGAGCTGATCAAAAACTGAATTTTAGGCTTATATACTTGGGGTATTCTCATGTGAACGATTCCCAAGTGAGCGATCCCTAAGTGAGCGAATTCCCAAGCGATTCCCATGTGAACGATTCCCACTTGAGCGAATTCCCAAACGAGCGATTCCCAATTGGAATCGAGGATGTAATAACACTTTCTTCATATTTTCCTCCTTTACCACATATTTTTCTTTATGTGTATTTCTTTTTTCTTTCATTTTCTGTATGTAGTGCATATGTTTTCCTTTATGTATGTTTTTACGTTTTCATCTTTTGTCTGTGCTTTCTTTCATTTGCTTCCTTCTTGTCATCTAATTTTTTCTTTTTTTGATCATGATACAATACATTACAAGTGGTCGTTTTAAATAAATGTAGTCTTCCCGATAATTCTTGTATAGTTTGGGATGCTTGGGTCTTTCATCGTTGTAAGTGTGAAAATCTTCATAAAAAATATAAACAAAAGAACTCCGGAAGAAACAAAACATCAAGAAAAAGGAAACGTCAACAAAAATAAAGGGCATTAAGAATAAATGAAAAAAGGTGGAAAAGCATTGGAAAAAGAAAAGGAAAACGTGAAAAAGTGACAAGAAAGAAGAAGCAAGATAAAGAAAGCAGCAAGGAAGAAAGAAAAAATAATGTGAAAAAAGAACAAAAAAAGGAATTAGGCGAATAGAAAGAGAAAAAAATAAAGAAGTAAAAGCAAAAAACTGACATGAAAATTAAGTAAGAATGAAGAAAAAATCACAAAGGATAAAATTAAATAGGAAATAGAGTGCTCCGAACTGTATAAGAATTATATGGGAGGCAATGCTTATTAAAAGTGACAACTTGTTATGTATTGTCTCATGAGCAAAAAAGGTAGATGACAAGAAAAAAGAAAATAAAAGAAAGCAGAGACAAAAGATAAAAATGCAAAAACATTACATATATGAAAACATAAGCAACACACAGAACGAGGGAAAAAAGAAATATATGCAAACAAAAATATAAGGTATAGAAGGAAAATCTGAAGAAAGTGTTATTACATTCCCTACCTCTCGTTTGGAATCGCTCAATTGGGAATTCGCTCATTTGGGAATTCGCTCAATTGGGAATCGCTCACATTGGAATCGCTCAATTAGGAATTCGCTCGCTTGGGAATCGCCCACTTGGGAATCGCTCAATTGAGAATCGCTCAGTTGGGAATTGCTCAGCTGGGAATCGCTCACTTGGGAATAGACCGAAGAATAAATCATAATAAACAAAGAAAGCTAGAAATGTAAATAAATAAGAAGGAAAACATGGCGGTCGGCCAGGTGGCACATTCGTCTATCAAGGCTTTCATTTCGACGAATCAAAATTATACCACCAAAAATATAACATAAAAAACGGACTAACTATTTTTGGCTTTTTGACCTCTAAACTGGAGACGCAAGAAAAATACATTTATGCAAAATTTATGAAAAATGGCACAAAGACGAAAATTAATGCCAGATCTATTTTTATTGAGGTTTTGACAGTTTTGTAGGAAATTAGCAGTGAAAATATTACGCGAGAAAAATGTATGATATCGGTTTAGCTACAGGTGTAGTATATAACATGAGGTCTATTGAGAAGAGCGACTATCGTAACATCACTCACCTTTCTTTAGGTTATCCAATGCCCTATAACATGATTGATTTCAGAATTTGAACCGCAAAACGATCCCTCGTAAGTTTTCTCAGATTTTAGTCCGAAAAGTCATTGCGAGACTGTTACAATTCACTTGCTCCAATTATCATTACCTGAACAGTATTTTGCCTACTTTATTTCCACTAATTTTGCTGCCTATAATTTTCGATTTGTTAATTTTTTCCGTATTTTTTTCAGCATGTCCGTAGTCGCAGGAATGGTTTTCGTTTTCATTCTTTTCTACGTGTGCGCCTTGATACGATATTACTGTAAAAATTCTAGGCATGCACTTGGTGAGTTTTTTATTGGACTTATTTTTGATATGTACTGGAAGGAGTAGAAAATTCGCATCCATCAATTTTTTATTGCGACAAGAATTAATCTCTTAAGGCCTTGCTATACTTCGTCGAATAGCGTCGGCCGACACTGGATTGCAATGTCGATCGAGTTAAAATTTGTTGTCCGACGCTGTCCGACACTCAAGAAAATCCTTCAGTTTTCTGCATTGAAGCCCCACCCCATTAATCAATACATAAAATGAAGCCGGATAGTGTCAGATGCTATACTATACTTCGTCGAACAGCGTCGGCCGGCGCTATCCGACGAGGTATGGCAGGGCCTTTATCCTGAGGTTGATTTTTGAACATGGTTGAGCGACCCTCCACACGAAACAGAAGAAAAATTTCGTGGCTTACAATTTTTATATCTTTCTATTCAGGTGATGATGACGAAAATTATGAAAAACAGTCATCATTTGGACGATTGACACTTAATACAACACTAGACCTCTAATGTTTAGTATTTGTCGAAAACAGAGTGGATGACAAACATGGGCATGAGGGAGGTTTTATGGGGGATTTACCTCGCCTGTAAAATGTTTGACCGTACAATTAGTACTTATCTCAAGGCAAGCAAGAATAATTTTGTTATGAAATCCAACCAATTGGGTACCAATCAATAGTATAAAATGGTGTGCCATCTTTTTTGACGGAGCTGTAGCTGATTAGAATTTGGTTAAACTCAACCTGATTTTTATTGCTGCCGACCTTCTTATATTTCAGGTATCTTGATTGTGAAAAGCAGAGGCTTGGATTCATTTGGATTCATGACACTTGAATATAAGCAGATTAGAAACTTTCTTTATCAAAAAATAAGACCACTTGACGTTTGTACCTCCAAGTTCACGGTTGCGCAAACGGACCATCTTATAGGACTGATTTTCACACGTGTCAGAGTTAGCGGTGTTTGTGATATTTCAGAAATCATCGTCAACACAAAAGATCACAATACAGAGTTATCGATTGATACGGATATTACCCTCAACGATCGAAGCATGCAAACAAGTCCGATCAGTGCAATAACAGAAACAATGAAATTTTGATTATATAAGTATCAATACTGTGCAATATAATTTAAATCAAGTCCAAGTTTTGGTGGGCAAAATGAGGCACAGCCGGCATGTTTGCGAACTCTAGTAAAAATGAAATGGATCACAAACATGTACAATTGATATGTTCAAATTCCATGGAAAAGAGCAAAACAAATCAGGTTTGCCGAGAAGTCGGTAACTGCAGTACATCCATTAGTGTTCTTAGCCAATTTAATTAAATAATATTATTTTAAAGTGGTAGATGTGAGCTGTCTAACGAGGAAACATTTGCCCGTGAAAGTTCTGAAATCAATCATGTTATAGTGTATTCAGTAGCCCAAGGCAAGCTCATGAACCTTACTTACACGAGAATTTGCATAAATGTACTTAATGACGGTAGTCTGCCTATAACTGATCTCGACAACCAAAGAAATGTATGCAAATGCATTCAATCGGGAGATCTTTCTGAGAACTGCAATATTGTTAGTGTGATCGGCTGCTCACCTATCCTCCGATATGATCCCGAATTTCAATAAAGTTTTTTACAGCTTTAGATTGGTAACATCACGAAATTCGTTCACGTGCATGCATGCAAATTCAATTTTTGTGTCAATCTTAGTTACTGAAATCAGGTATGGGCGTATTCATTTTTGTACGTTACTTTTATGCTGAATTTGTTGCAAGTAAGGCCCAGAGAGATGGACGACTTATGTAACATTACTCAGCTCACCTGGAGCTATCAAATCTACTGTAACTTTTCGCATTATTGGAAATTTCGCCTGAAAACGCTCTCTCGTAAGTTCTAGCAAATACAGCCTTACCATACTCCATTTATTTTAAAATGATCGATGCAGCGATTCCATGAAAATTAGTTCAAAGTCGAAAAAACTATGAAACTTATCTCTGTAATGTATGAAAAAATTTTACCGTCAGCCAGCAGCAAACACAACAGCTGAAATTGTCTTTCAATTATCTGGCTAGCACTTAGGGCTGTCACATTAAACAGAGTGGGAGCCATGTCACATTAACTGAATTGGTGATCAGTCACATTGATGGGAAACCCCATACCATATTCCATAGGAAATATGGCCATGACACTGTAGGTGACATGCTGTGACCCGGTGGGGTGGCTCCGTTATATTTCTCTGTTTCGGGAACCTAACCCAGCTGGTACTCCCACAGGTAAACCTATGGTGTACCTAGGCCTTGTCCTAGGGTTATGCTGTAGAATAATGGACAACGCGGCCGGGTCAGGGGTGCCAATCCCTAGTCCTCACCCACTGGAAATGAGAGACGGTGCCATTCGGGGAATAGCATACTGTAGGGGACCCGATTGTTACCCTAAATCCCCTTATTGACCCTGACCTTAAAGGTCTGAGGGCTTTCCTAACTGAGGGTACTTCCGGGGGAAACTAGCTTAGGGGAGACTCCCACAAATATACCCTCAACAATAATAACCCCTGAGAAGACTTACTAATCCTCTTCTTAACCTACTCGGCGCTGGGCAACGGGTTCTGGGGTCAAAGCGGGGGTCCTACGGACGGCGATGTAGGGGAACGGGAATTCGAGCGATTCGGCGTGGGGTTCCGCGGCTGCGGATTGGCAGGCGGCGGTGACAAACATTTCCTCGGCGAGGGGGATGGGGTTCTTGATTAACAGCGACGGGGATGAGTTCCTACGGTCGGGTTACTGTAGTGGTAACGTATAAGAAGGCCGGAGGCGAGAATATGTAAATTTTATTTGACGAGCGACGAACGCAGTTGACAATAAAATATAACAATAATAACGATGACGGCAAAACGCAAGATGCAAGGCTAAAAAGGCGCAACACCAGTTAGGCCCAATAATGAGAGACAAACTAACAAAACATGCCCTTTTAAAGGGCTCCATAAACTACAGTATGCCTTGGGCGGAGCTAACACTCCCCCAAGCTAACTTCTGCAGCGGAAATTGTTGCAGAAGATGCCTATGGTCACATAGACATTTTCCAGTTCACAACGTTAAGCATTGGGGCGAGTTTTCACTCTCCATGCTTAACATAGGAACGTCACTAGTGAGAATTTCAAACTAGTCGTTTCACGTTGCGAAAGGTCGCTAGTTTTTACTGATAAGAGGGGCACGTTGTGCTCCAATTACAGTGATGAGCTCGGAGAGCTTATCTCTAGTGGAAATTCTTGACTAGCAGGTACATACCGTAGTCTACGTGTATAACAAAATAATAAATCGAAACGGAAATAAAATGTGCGCAAAAGAAACAGAAATGAAACAAAGAAAGTACACACAAAAATTGCATGTAAAAATTATAAAAACGAAACGCAAGATTGATGCAAATTACTGTAACACAAAACGTAACGAAAAACATAACGAAAAATTGTGATGTGAATCAAGTGACGTTCGATGAAATTCGTCAGCACGTGACAGGGCGGTAAGTTTGTTGGGGGATTAAAGGCCGATTATAGTAATCGGGGATTAAACGTCGCTTATAATCCAGGATTATATTTTTTGCGTAGGTTTGTCGGCCGACTAAACGTCGATTAATTTAATTCGAGATTAAAGCTCAATTATCATAATCGTTGATTAAAATAATCCGAGTTTTCAATCCTGCCCCACCCCAAGCTTAAAAGGCCGATTATATCTGTTTTTGAGATTGTAGTAGTTGAAAAATAATTGTTGTTGATTTTTTAGACGATGTAAACGAGGATGAAGCGGAAAATCAAGTTTAAATGAGAATGAAGCAGAAAATCAAGCACACGTCATTCCCTGAATAGATTGAATCCGATGGAAGCATATTCAAATAAGAAGTTCTGGTCGCGATTTGAACTATGTAGACAGTGCAAGAAAGCTGATTGGATAAAAAAGTTAATAAAAATAAAAAATAAACAAAAAAATTTATTTAAAAACAAAAGTTTTTAAATAAAAATTCTATAAAAATTTTTTAATAAAAAATTGAAACACTATAGTAAATCACCTAATTTAATTTTCTTCAAAATTTGTCAATTTCTCCAGAATCAAAATTATCAATTTTCTACGGACACGTGGACTTCCCGAAAAAAATTGATAACAATAAATTCACGACGAAAGGCGGCGTACTGAAGGAAAAGTTGTCCTACACTGTATACGTTGTACAGTTTTTAATCAGCAATTATACTTTTAATCCTGGATTATATGATTTTAATCGGCTGACGAACTTGCCGATTGTTTTAATCGCCGATTAAATTTTAATCCACGATTACATAATCGGCGATTATACGTAATCCTGGATTATTTTAATCGGCCAACAAACTTACCGCCCTAAGATTCATGGTCGAACGCAAGAAAGTATCTTTCAGTTTTCATGTATTGTACTTTACGTCAGAAATTAGACCATCTACTCAACTTTCGCTACAAGAATGCGGACTGGCCTTCCCACGTTGTTCAAATTCATTGATAATTTCGATTTTTACTTTAGAAATTGATAAGTTTAAAAATTGTTGACATTACGTAAGACTAAACACTACGTCGAGAAATGCTCGAAATTAAAACACAAATTGGAAAAATTAAACGCCGAAACGCATGCGACATTCTTTCAAAACTTGATTGAAACCTTCACACAACGACAGATCGTGAGTTTGCGCGCATTTTAGAAATTCTTGCAATTCGAAATCACAAGGCTTTTGTTGCTGCTGTTGTTGGTAACCTAACGGTTGTTGGCCCATCATCGGTTGTTGCTGTTCCGTGGGCGCCATAGCTTGTTCTTCGTGGCGAGATCCGCCGCCGGTCAGAGCGTGACCAATCGTATGGCCCTGAAAAAATACGTGGCTTATTGATCGAAAAAATTATGAAATTTTCGATCCTTGAAGAAATAACGTCCAAATTAGTACGACGTATTACTTTTTAATCAAGTCATAATAAGAAAAATCTTCCTACAAACGTTTTTTGGCATGAGCCCTTTTGTAGCTCGCAATAATGTTCGAAAAAATTTTCGGGTGTAAAAGTGGTAGAGCGAAAATAGCGTATGTAAAGAAAAAGAATATTCCTGTTACACAAAGATGTACGTAAACACAGCTTTAGATGATCGAAAATGAATTTTTGTGGAAAATAATATTAAACTATTTTATTTTTATTTGATTTCCAAGAAATTTAGTAAAACGCTTCACAAAAGGTAATAAAACAAAACTTTTCTGAACGACGTTAATTTGAGTATTATTTTCCGACAGGAGAAAATCAATACTTATCTAAATAATTAATCGGCAATAGATCAAAAATTCAAATATACTAGAAAAACATTGAAGACTGGAATTTATTCAGTTTTTGATCACACTCACTACAGCTGAGCCAATAGCTACACCACCAGCCGTAGCGGCCATTTGTCCGAAAAGTCCTGGGCCTTGACGTTGCGGCGCAGCCGTTTGCATTGGAGTCGGCGCTGGTGGTGGGGGAGCCGTACGCATAGGAACCGAACTACGCATAGGAGCTGAACTACGCATAGGCGCCGAGCTGTAAATGAAAACAAAGAAATTCGAACAATCATGCTTTCGGAACAATGAACAGGTAATCAGAATTTCAAAAAATATATAGCATACCGCATTGAATTATTTCGACGCGATCCACGAGGCATTCTTGGGAATAATGTATTATAAAATGTCAAAGTTGGTAAACTAATTGGATTATTGACTAAAAACAAGAATTATGAATGAAATATTATTTGACATAAAAGGTGCAAGCCAGTGCTTTTTTTTGTACTCGGTCTATTTGTACTGGTACAAACGACCACTCAAAAACCGTTTGTACTCCAAAATTTGCGAAAAATTGTTGAAAAAAGGATTCATTGTTATAAAATGCAACGAACATGTTGTGAAATATGAATACGTTGGCTATTTCCACGAGACACATAAGAAGGCTACGAATTCAGACACATAAAACACTTGATCATGAGGCACAGAACATGCACTAGTGAAATACTCCACAAAAAGCTTTTATTATTATGCCACAGCTGCTAGTTTGTCGTTATCAATGTGGGCGCATAACAAACAAGTCCTACAAAGTCCATTGATACTGAATACTGACGGCTGTTGAGTAACAAAAAATTTTTTGTCCTAAAATTTTCGTTTGCACCGGTACAGCCGAAGCCAAAATTTTCGTTTGTACCCTGGTCGTTTGTAAAGTACAAAAAAACGCTGGTGCAGGCTATTAAGTTTCCGAGGGTCAGGATATCAAACAGTCTAAGATTTTTTGGTGTTATTAATTCAAGTCACTAATAGCGGCTTTAACTAAAAAACGAATGCGGTGAATAATTACAAAGTGTAGTTGATATAGTAACGACGAGCTTATAGGCAAGGCTATTGCACGAAATTAAGCTAACAATTTCATCAGCCTAACTTAAACGGTATCAATATATTTCGACTAGAGATCAGTGGCGGACGCAGGAATTTTTTTCGGGGGCGGGGGGGGGGGCGAATTTTTGTTGTTGAAATTTTTATATTTTTGTTAAATTATTTGCATCGGCATACTAACGATTTTTTTTTAATTTAGAAAGATCAGACGCAACAATAAAAAACATCAAATAATCGGGCCGATTAAAGGATTGCATTTATTTTCAATTAGAGAATTTTACTTATTTCTTAGTCCGGCGCGTAGCGCCGAAATTTTTTTGGATTTTCACTATTTAAAACGCTGAAAAATGAACCTTCACAACGTTGAGAAATAAATTAAAATCAAACTAATAGAACGTAATTTGTTCCTTATTCCGGCGCGAAGCGCCAGAAAAATTTTCAGGTTATTATATTCTAAAATGCTAGAAACAGAATCTCTGCAACAAATATCCCTGAATAGAAGCTCTAAAATTAACGTGCAGATGATGACCTCAATCTTCATCTTCTATAAATGCGAAAGTTCAAGTTGGAAACGTTTGAAAAATTCCAAGGCCCGAGAGGAAAAATTGAGAGAATCGATGAAAAATCTCAATTTTCGGCAAAATACTGACTGTAATTGATTCTAAAATGAGACGAACCGAGGTCTTTAGGAACTGTTGACGGTCAATTAGTAAGTGGGAGTAGATATGCTAACGGCCACGCCTAACAGAATATAATTATTACTATACCCATGATCGGCGCGAAGCGCCGGAAAATTTTGAAATTTTGAATTTCTAAAGTTTACCAAAATGCATCTTTTCGGTTTTGAATTCCTTTTGAACCATGATCTTAATAATTTTCTTTTTTAGAACTTGAGCTCGGGGGGGGGGGCGGCTGACCCCCGCCCCCCTGTGTTCGCCACTGCTAGAGATAACAGCTTCGGATAGGCTATTCCATACACCAGTACGCCGAATAGAAAAATCGCATTTCAAAAACTTTGAATTAAACACAGATTTGCTCAATTTAGGGAATTCTTTGCGCGAAAAAAATAAATGAAAAAATTACGTGCATTGAACTGCTAAAGAAACAACAATCAGATATTTCTGGAGTTTGACATTTTAGCATGCAAAAACTCTTAAAATCGCAGACAGGAAATTGATCTTTAAACGGTCAAAGAGTTTGTGATGAACGGCATGAACCCTGAGTTTATTGCTACCATTCTAAAACTCTAAAAACCAAAAAAAAATTGTTCAGCTCCGCATCGCCTAATTCGACTGAAGCATTCAGGTCTGAGCCTGGCGTTGGTTACGACTTTTTGTCTTTTGGGAATCAGAATCGTTTAAATCTGTTACTTCCGTTGGTAGCGACGGAATGAGTTTTTCAAATAGTTTCGGTAGTTGTTATCGTTGAGATATTTGTGCAACAATTAATTGATCACGTGTATGTACATTTTTTGGTCGAGAAAACGCATTTTTTGAACATTTGCTGACCCCTTCCCCAGATTAGCCAACTTAGTTGGCTACTGAAAGTGGCTTTTATCGTGTACCAAATGGTCGTACCTCTTACAAGTATGAACCCTATAACCTTATCAGAAAGACCGTCAGGCGCTCGGTTGCATTGTACAACTTGTTGAAAATATTCGGTTACACAGCCCGAAATTTGGTTTCTGAGTGCAAAAAAATCCACTGCAGAAGCATTATGAGGTCCGACCAGATACGTATACCATATACATAAGCGCTTTTTGAGAGGAGGGATTAGTCAACTTTCCAAAGTTTTGGGGGAGAAGTCAGCAAGTGCTCAAAAAATATTTTTTTGCCAAAAAATTGACAAAATAAGCCCCTAATCGATAAATTTTTGCTTTAAAAGTGATACTGAGCAATATTTCGGCGCGAAAATTTTTCGATTTTGGCTCGAAAAAGTCATTTTCGACCAAAGAATAGATATTTTCTGTCGATTTCCGGCCAGATTGTAGAGGTGGGTATTTGTCCACAACTGAAGCATTATGTATAAAGATTGAAGAGGCATAAAAATCGATGATGATGAGCCGGTATAGACGGTTAAACCCGGACCTAGTGGGATATCTAGTTTGGAAATCTATTCATCAAATAGTTGTGATGCGTTGCTTTGAAGGGTAAAAAATTTTTAAATATTTATTTTCTTCAAACGAAAAAATTTTTTTTTTGAAAAAAAATTTGTTTGAAGAAAATGTGTTATTGGGTTTTCTTAACTTTTGTTTAGTAGCACTTTGCAAGGCTCATGCCTCAAAATTTATGAGTTTTTTGAAAATTTTCATGGAGTGCGTTCATTCACTGACTTTTTAAATACCTGCATATAGAACCCGAGTACCCGAAATACCCGGGTACCCTAAAGACCGGGTACTCGGGTCCTAGAATTTTGAAAGTGTGAAGCACTAGAGTATACCCAAACATTCTGATGTTTTTGGAGTCAGTAACCTGCAGAAATGAGGAAAAAATTGAGGATGTTCTAATCAGGTTAGTCAGATTATGCTGATGAACGATGCATTGGTGTTATACAACAGTTGAAAGTGTATTAACAATAGATTTCTCATTAATTCATCTGCTATTAATATTTCAGTGATTGATTCCGATTAGAGTTATAGAATTTTATTTATTTCTTATTCCTGCGCGAATCATCCGGAAACCATTTCGGAACTTTGCTTTCTAAAACGCTGGAAAATTAATTTTTGCAACGTTGAAAAATAAATTCAAATTAAGCAGATAAACTGTAATTTATTTCTCATTGTCGAGTTTTTAATTCTAAAAAGCTAGAAAATGAATCTCTGCAACAAATATTCCTGAATGAGAACTCTAAATTTACAGTCTAGAATGATGTTTTCAGTCTTCATCACCTTATGTAAATACAAAAGTTTGCGCTGCAAACGTTCGAAAAATTCCAAACTCCGAGAGAAAAAATTGAGGAAATTGATGAAAAATCTCAATTTTGGGCGAAATATCGACTATTATGTAACTATTACAAAATGAGACAATGTAACTCAATCGATGCCCAACCATTCTGGAAGACCATGATCTGGTGAGTGTGGGAAACTTTTATTTTTTTGCTGGGGAACGACAATGATGGTTATAGAAAGACGTACAAAAATTTTTTAATTATTTTTTTGAGCTGAGAAATTTTTTTTTTAAATCTGAAATGACCATTTGGGAGGTCTTAATATTTTGCTTAAGGCTCAGGCTTAGAACGAAGTAGCTGCGTTCAAAGCGCGCAGCATATCATCTTGTTCAGGCTCTTAAAAATTAAGTTGTTATAGTTGAGATATCAGCATCGGTATGAGTGTGTGAAACTGGTTTATCATTGCTGAACATCGATTTAAAAAAAAAATTTGCTCAATTTTTATTCAAATCTTTTTTCGCCCAGATAGGTTTCTCAGGTCTAATTTAACTTCGACGTGTACGCGACATCTCAAAACCCCCAGAAATCCACATTTCAGAAATTTTAAGTCGGTCATCAAACGACCCAAAAAATCCTAGAAACTGTCGAGTGTTAATCGCAAATGGAAGCTGATATGCTAACGACCGCACCACTGTTTTTCTTCCCTCGAATTTAGCTTTGTGAAGAAGAAAAATTTGGGCTTTTTCCCTCTTCGGGAAAAAATTGGGGTTGGATATAGAAAAGAGGCATTTTGAAGCATTTTAGAAGGTCGAACAGAGAATGCGAATCTGATTTTCGAAATAAATGTTTGAAAAATTGATTTTCTAGTATTGCAGAATGTCGATATCATAATGCGCATAGGGGGGGGGGGGGGGAGCCCGGGTATTATTCCCGGGCTGGGCGTTAGGTCAGGAATTTACTGTCAGTCAATTTTGGCCAGCCAGTCTTCAGCTGTACAATCAGTGGTTGCATACATGCACACGGTCAGGGGTCCCAGGATATAGAAAATGACCGAAATCGGCTCTTCAGCCTTGAGTAATTTTTACCAGAAATCAGGATAGTAAGCTTTTTACTTTAAAATGAAATTTTATAGCCTTTTGTATAAGTAATTACTCAACAAAGTCGTTTGCTAACATTAATCATAAACTGTGTTTCACATTGACAAATTGTTGAACAATATTTCAATAGAGGTCTGACGAAAACTGTAAGGGCATGTACCAGCTCTAATTATCAAGGAACTTAAGCTGTGAGCTTTCTTAGTAATTGAAATTAAGTGATCTCTAGAACTCAAGTTTTGGGATATAAGTACGCCCAAATCTCTGACATACAGATTTTCCCCAGGAATAGCAGACAATCCTAAATTGTAGAGAAACTTTTGATTGGCGTGCCCCATAAAATGAATAGTGCTTTTTTCAGCAGAGATTTCAAGTTGCCATGTTTTGGACCATAATTAAAAATTTGACCGAGATCATTTTGAAGAATTTTGTACTGTGTGGAGGTAATGAAAATTCTTACATCATCGGCAAAAAGGTAAACGTCAGATTGTAGTGTATCTGGCTGGAAGGTCATTTATAAACAAAAGGAAAAAAGTTGGGCCTAAAACACTCCCCAGCGGGACACCCCTGCTTACATCTGATGTTAGGAAAAGAGCAAATGTCGAAAAAAACAGTTGTTCCCCCCCAACTGGTCGGATCTGCCTAAAATGTCTGAAAATCAAGACAATTTATAGTTTGGAAACTCAAAATGCTCAAATTTTTTTGTGCCAAAAACTTTGTTTTGGCTAAAAAAAACACTGTCGTACATTTTCATGACTATTGAGATTCTCAGCATTTCTCTTCTTTGGCTGAATGCAGAAAATTTTGTTAATTTTCGTGAAGTTGCCATAATCCGTGACATAGAACTAGGAAATAAGGTGGGTTGGAATCATTGTTGGAAAACAATAAAGCAATAAGGCATTTTATGGAAAAATATAATCTCAATCTAAGGGATTTTCTGGAAAAATAATCATGGCTGAAAATAATCTGACATAAAAGTATGAACTTAAAAATGAAATGAAAAATATCTATTTCTGTTACACAAAACAAAAGAGAAATGCAAAGTGAAATACATAATAAAATGTCGCATGAATAATAAGAATTGTAAATCGACTCGCAAAATATTTAGATATTTTAGGAAATGGGTAAATCATGCAGCAATAGGGTGCAAAGGTTACTTGAAAAGTAACAACTTACAACATGCACCTCCCCAAATTCGATTATCGAAGTTTAGAAGTTTAATTTTTTCTTTGAAAGTGTGCAAACTGGGAGAATTAACGATATCGAAAGATAAAGAGTTCCAGACGTTAATATAACGATTAAAAAATCAAACTGACAAGCAGTGGTCTGACTTTATCGTCAATCATAGATCATGATTACGACGCGTATTGTTGTTGTTTACTCAGAAAAGTCATCAGGATTTGAAATTTTTTTGTGGATTATGCTGTACATGGTACAGAGGGCAGATTCTAATCTACGAACATACATGTAATTGGGGGGGGGAAGTGCTATGGGAACCCCCCCCCCAGAAATCGTCGACCATATGGCTAGCCATTGGGCGACCCCCCCCCCAGGATTTTCCAATCCTATGGCTAGCCATATGGTAGCCCTAGGGACCCCCATAGTTTTAGTCGGAAAAATACCGAAAAATGTCAATTTTTGAACAAAAAATGGTCAAAAACGTCGATTTTCTCGGCGCTTCGCGCCATAAGTACATATTTTATCATTTTTTAGACAAAAATTACTACTTTTTAAACCGTTTTTCGGACATTTTTCATGGAAAAAATCGAATTTTTTTTCCTTCAGGGACCCCTCCCCCCAAAATTTTGGGAACTACTGACCCCCGGCCCCAAAAAAGTGCTCCAACCCCCCCCCAGACCTCGGAGCTCCGTTACATGTATGTATCAAGCTTATGTAGACCTAGCGTTTGAAGTCTATCTTCGTAGGACAAGCCAGATTTATAACCGAAAATCTTTCTGGTAAATCTACGTTGAACATTTTTGATGTAGCGTACATCCGCTAAAAAATGTGGATTCCATACTGAACTACAGTATTCTAATATTAGACGTACATAAGTAACGAAAGCCTTTGCTAGAGTATTTTTCTCACGGGAGACGAAAGACTTGAAAATTAAAGTATTATATGCATTTTTTACGATGTACCTATAGTGTTCTTCAAACTTCATATTAGGAGATATAAGAATTCCCAAATCTTTAACATAACTTGCGTTTGATGGGAGATGTTGGTTACAAAGTGTATATTGACACGATGGGTTTTTTGCACCCAAATACAAGACATAACTTTTTGTAGTAGATATAGGTAATTGCCAAGCGGTAGACCAATTTGAAAGAGTATCAAGGTCTTGTTGAAGGATCATAAAATTTGTAGATACATTGAAAATTTTTAGATCATCTGCAAAAAGAAAAATTTCACTTTTGATATTTTCAATAATGTCGTTTATGTACAAAAGAAACAAAGTTGGACCTAATACACTACATTCGGGCACACCACAGTGCCCATATTCAAGGAAGGTGACCCTATTGTAATCGAAAATTATAGACCTCTTTCACTCTGTTGAGTCACCTGCAAAGTGATGGAAAAATCATAAATCAAAACCTCATGCATTATATTGAAATAAACCTCTTGTCTGGTAAACAATATGGTTTTAGGAAGAATAAATCATGTTCTCTACGACTATTATACTGCAGGAATACATAGGCTCGTTCACTTGATGAAAATATACCATTAGATGTAATCTATATTGATTTCAGCAAAGCTTTTGATACTGTTCCCCATGACCTATTACTGAAAAAATTAAACGATTTTAGAGTACCTATTATATGCCAAAAATGGATCATGGATTTTATCAGCCCAAGATATCAAGCAGTTAAAGTAGGTTTGGAAATATCTAGTTATCTGCCTGTTACAAATGTTGTACCACAAGGAAGTGTTCTTGGTCGTGTACCCTGGAATATCAAAGTGATCTTGTACTCTTTGCTGACGATCCAAAATTTTTGAACAAAGCAGTAAACTTTGGTCAACTGCAAAATGATTTGAATGAAGTAATTGAGTGGTCGATGCAAAATCGATTGTCTGTAGCCAAAAATAAGAGTAACGTCTTAAACCTTGGGAAAAATAACCCTAAAGAAATTTACTCATTGGGAGATTCAACTTTACCTAAGGTTAGTCAAGTAAAAGATCTCGGAATTATAATTACTGACACTCCAACAAACTGCTCAATGTGCTACCCTGTTTAAGAAAGCCTCACGGATTACAAACCTAATACTGCACAGCTTCACATCCAGAGATAAACATTTATTAACAAAGGCTTTTATCACATATGTTCGTCCTATACTTGAATATTCTACAGTTGTATGGAATCCAAACTTAGAATCTGATATCAACAAAATTAAAAATGTTCAGCGGAGATTTACAAAAAAGTTATTAGATCTAACAACAATATATCACACCTTGAACCTCTGGATCTTCAATGCCATCGCTTTGATCTTGTTCAGGTGTATAATATAATATGCTGTAATATTTTACCGTTCCAACAATTTTTCACTTACTACGTTCACAATAACAATCGTGCGAAAAATTCGTTCAAATTAGAGCTTTATAAATTTCATCGTGAGGTTTTCAAATATGACTTTTGTAATCGTGTTGTTAAAGTATGAAATTCTTTGGACGAAGATACGATGTCTTCGAGCAATGTAAAAATTTTTTCAAACAAAATAAGTAAAATGCATTTTGAATTTTTTGATGAGGTGTAACTTATTGCTAATTGTATTTAGCCGTTCCGTTTATTTTGCATTGTATCAAAATTAATTTTCGTAATTGATAAATTATCTTATCTTATCTTAGACACTTTGAGCTCAAACGATAGGGAGTTTCCGATTTTATCCTTTGAAATCTATTGTTAAGAAAATTTGATACCGAGTTTAAACGGGGACCAGAGAGACCATATTTAGGAAGTTTGAAAACGAGCTTAGAATATGAAACTGAGTCAAAGGCCTTTTTTGGCAAAGTCAATGTACACTATGTCCAAGGCAAGTGCGGATTTAGGGGGGAGGGCGGGGGGCCCATGAAACTTTTGAAATAAGATTTTTTTCTGTATACCTATAGGCAAATTTGAAAAATTTTTAAAACTTTTTGAAAAAATACTTAATTTTGACCACGGCCCCCCCCCCCCTGAAAAAAATTTCTGGGTCCGCCACTGGTCTAAGGAGTGTCCTTTTTCCAACTGATTTACCTATGAGTTTTTACACTTATGTAACTGTAGTTCGCAGGATCTATGTTTTAGGAAACCAAACTGCTGATCTGCCAGAAGGTTACGCTGATGGAGGAAACTTAAAATTTTATTATTACTAACTCTTTCGGAATTTTTTTACACGTCGGTTCAATTCCAAATTATGGTCCAAACTGGCATTTTTGGACTCCTCAAGATGTCAGCTATTCAGATTAGTTCGAAAATCCAGGCGCTCATGGCATTCAGGAACTCATTTGCATAAAATCTGCATCACTACAGAAAAATCCTACCTACAACATCAAGAATCGAACCTGGTCCACCAGCCTATGGACTTAATGCGTTTACCACTAGGTACACAATTTCACCAGAAAGTATAAACACTATATTCCTTTAAGACCCTTGATACTATTTTAACTAAAAACTTCATTTGGAAGAGCATCAACAGCGCTGCGCCCATCGGGCGCAGCTCCTGTATACCTGTAATTGGGGGGGGGGGGGGCCCACCCCCAACTTGGCCAACCATATACCCAACCCCCCCCTAGTTTGAAAAAAATAAGAAAAAATTGGCGAAAAATGTATGTTTTTGATCTTTTTTGGGGAAAATTTCGAATTTTTTCGACCCCCCCCTCCCCAACTGGTCGGACCTCTTACAGGTATGCCCTAAACCTAAGCCTAAGGAAAATTTTTAAGGAAAAATAAATGTCTACTCACTAGTCACAGAAATTTAGGCTCAAAATCAACAAACAACTCATATAAAATAATTAGGCTGAAGGCCGGGAACCGACTTATAAAATTTAGCCATTCTTTCCATAATTTTGCACGGGACTGAACATTGGGAAACAGGACGATAGACGGAAACAGGAAACAGAACCACCAAATAATTTTTCCCCAAAGTGATGCCTAAGTGCGGAAAAATTTTCCTCAATTTCAAAAAACATTCCTCAAAATTGGACGATTGTGGAAAAAATTGTGCTACGAAGCGAAGATCCCATTCAGTGTTTTTTTGTGCACGGACATTTGTGCCAATTGGCACAAGAGGCCAAGAAAATTTGTGCCAATGGCACAAAAAATTTTTTTCTGTTAGAAACATATTGAAAACTGCGGAAAAGTTTTAGGCCAAAAGTTTGATAAAAAGTTAACGTTTAACGCATTACTTAATTTTTTGTTAAAATTGTGTCCAACCTATTTTTCAGCTAACCATGTCAGCGAGATAAAAAAGTGTGCAAGAAAATAGTTCACGACGACTCAAAAAGAAATGGAATGCTGAGAAACATTAAATAACTCCAGAATTGTTCAGTAAGTTCATATTGATTCAATTTTCGACTGCGAACTGTAAAAACTAGAGAAAATAAAGTCTAAAAAAATAAAGAAAATAAAGAAAATAAAATAAAATAAAAAAATAAAAATAAAGAAAATGAAAAAAAAAATAAATAAATAAATAAAAAATAAAATAAAGTGTAAATTTTCGGTCGAAGCATTGTACCATTACCAACGAATAACGATATAGATTTTTCTATTTGAATCAATCAAACACAAAAAGTAAGAATTCCAGTTTTAAATCCGAATCTGACTGAATGAACAGAGAATATCCAGAATTTCTTTTCATTTATCGGTCATTGACAGCCTATAAAGTTTGCTGCAACGATACTAATACACTGTTCGAAGAGAAATCGTTCGCGTTCATGTCAATATAACAGATAGGAAATATGAATATTGATTGACTCGGTGCGGAGCGCCGAAAAAATTTTGCATTTTCAGCCCCTAACAGGATAATTGAAACACACTATAGCACTCCTGTAGGGGAAAAGAAATGGAAAGACTTTCTACGTATGCAAGATTTTGAGGAAAATGCTAAAAAAACTACCACTACCAAACAAGTACAAGCAGTTTCAATTCAAAATACTTCACAGAACTCTGATAACATCAAAGCTCCTACTACAATATAAGATTAACAAAACTTCTGAATGCTTTTATTGTGGCAATACAGTTGATGACATCTGTCATATGCTTCAATGTCCAAATGTAGAAATATTTTGGAACGATTTTGAAAAAAAAACGTGAAACATAGTGATAGATTTCCAAATTAATGATAAATTAAAAATTGTAGGAAAAGAATGTAAAAACTGGCAATCACCGTTAAACGTTGCAATAAACATTTTAGTAATCCTCGCGAAAAAATACATATAACAGTCAGAGAAGAGAACAAAAAGCCCTATGTCATTCTACTTTCTCCGAAATTTGCAAATACTTAAAACAAACTATATCTGACCAAATTTACAAATCACTCTTGCATTTTATAAACATGGGTATCCAAAAACAATGATTATACTGTGTTTCCCGTCTTTTTGACAAATACAAGAAAATAGCCATTGTGCCACTTTCTTCCACTGATAAACTACATTCCAATCAAGTCCTTTTCTTTCCTTTTTCCGTATTATGTTATTTGACTTGTGTATATTATATGTATGTAAATAAAATATTCCCACAAAAAAAATTCAGCCCCTAAAACGCCTTAAAATCAAGAAAATTAAATATTTGACCAGTCAAAATTTTGCGCCAATTAGCACAAATGCTCAAAATTTTTTGTGCCATTCCAAATTTTTTGTGCCATTCCAAATTTTTTTGTGCTAAAAACCATGTTTTGGCACAAAAAAAACACTGAATTCTCATTTGAGGAAAGAAAGAGGCTGTTGGTACAGACAGGGTTTTTTTGCACAGGCTGGGTTGCAATGTGCAACTTGGGGAAAAATTTTGGTCGCCCAGATAATTTTTGGTTGCTCACTCTAAAATCAATAAATTTGCTTAATTTTATCAGAAAAACCATCGTAAACTAGTTCTCTTGTATTTCAATCGATGCGCGTCGGTTTCGGGCTTTTAAAACTCAGTTTTCTGAGTTTTGGAAAGAAAATGAAAAGATTAATACGACGAGACTAGAGTTTGTTCGGCAAGTAGTGCCGAAATTTTTTTTTTGAATTCCAATATTCTAGAACGCTGGAAAATGAATCTTTCCAGCTTTTATTTTCCAGATAGAAGGTTTGATTTCACTCAGTGAATTTAATGAATTTTCGGTCGGACAAACCAAAATTCAAAAACTATACAAGCGGCTAAAAATGTGGATCTTTCAACCGGCAAGAATTTCTTACATTGCTACACAAAAAATGTTTTAATGAAATAGAAGTCGAAATTTTTATGAAGATCAGAAAAAGATTTTAATAAAATGACCGAGAAAAGGGTTATTTTTCGTCAAATTCGTCAAAAAACAATACAGGATCAAACATTTATCCATAGTGTGTTGATAATTAAAATCTATAAGCACCAAGTAGAATGATATTTTCTAACCGCGCACTAGAATAATATAAAAGATAATAAATGAGTTGAAACCCGGCGTGAAGCGCCGGAAAATTTTCACTTTTTTCCATTTTAAAACGCATAAAAATGCATCACCCGACGGAAAACCCTACAAACTAATCAAAAGAGCAGTCAGGCCTCAAGTTGCCCTAAGCAACTTGGCAGAAAAAATTTGGTTGCACAGCCCGAAATTTGGTTGCTGTGTGCAAAAAAACCCTGGGCAGCTTTTTTTGTGCACGGACATTAGTGCCAATTGGCACAAGAGGCCAAAAAAATTTGTGCCAATGGCACAAAAATTTTTTTTCTGCCAGAAACACACTGAAAATTGCAGAAAGGTTTTAGGCCAAATGTTTTATAAAAATATACCTAATTAAAGCTACGTTTAAATTTAATGCATCAATTTTTTGTAGAAATCGTGCTCAACCTATTTTTCAGCTAACCATGCCAAAGAAGAAAGAAGAAGAAATTTATTTTTCGAACGAAGAGAAAAAAAAACAAAAACACATGTTAGTCTGGAAAAAGAAATACAACAAACATTGAGATTATTGGTTATTAATGCAGTACGAAATAAAGAACAATGTGAAACTGTTAGCATATTGAAAGATCAAACAATACAGTGAGTGAGTGAAAGACAATACGAATTAATTTGCAAACGAAGACATGCAGGTACAGAAGTACACTTACGCGCGCCCCGATGGACGAAAAAGAGAAATCAAAACAGAAATGAAAAAAACCATATTATATTAATGTCCTCGTATAAATTTAGAAAAATCGATATTTTCAAGTTTTCGACAAAAAGATTCTACTGAAGTCGCTTTTACAACGTGGTCGGGTAATGTGTTCCATGTGTGAACGACTCGTTTAGCAAAGCTATATTTGTCAACGTCAAGATGAAAATTGCATATGTTGAGTTTAAATGAGTTTCTGGCTCTAGTGGGATTTGTACAAAAGGAAAAATAATTTTCGACTGGTAGAGTAGATTTTCAGATGATGGAGTAAGCCATAATTAGATCGAAATGAATGCGTCTAGTCTCTAATCTGATAAGATTCATATCAGTTAATCTTTGATCATAAAATAATGATTTGTCAGTACTAACCCATTTAGTGAATCGCCTCTGAACTTTTTCAACTGCCACAATATCTTTAATGAGATATGGATTCCAGACTACTGTACTGTATTCTAGAATAGGAAGTACATATGTGGTGAATGCTTTTGCTAGGAGAAATTTATCTTTCGAAAAAAGCTTCTTTTAATCAAGCCACAGACTCGCATAGCTTTATTTACTATAAAGTTACAATGGGCACCAGAAGAAAGGTTGTCGGAAACGAAGACCCCAAGATCTTTAATAGCGGATTCCGAGTCAGGAACAGAAACCCTATTCGAACATTTTTCACTAGAAATAGGTAGCTGCCACAAATCAACCCAATTACTTAAGCGGAGTAAATCGAGTTGAAGTTACTTCTTTTTCAAAAGCCAGGTTGAAAATCTTTACATCGTCAGCAAAAAGGAATACCTTGCTATTAGACTTATGATCAGTAATATCATTAATAAAAATTTGAAATAATGTAGGTCCAAGGACACTGCCTTGAGGGACACCACTGATTACAGATTTGATCTCTGATAAGGAGTCGTTCAGCTTGACGCATTGGGTTCTACCTGCCAAGAAAGCTTGAAGCCATCTCAGTGTAGTACCTCTTATACTATAGGCATCCAGTTTAACGAGCAACTTACTATGAGACACCTAGTCGAAGGCTTTTGAAAGTCAATATATGCAACATCGATAGTTTGCTTATTATCAATTCCTTTAGTCCAAAAATTAGTACATTCTAGTAATTGATGCGTGCAAGATTTTCCTTTCCGAAAACCAAGTTGGTAGTCACTTAATAAGCCATTAGTTTGTAATAAGTTTGTATGTTTTTATTTATAATAGATTCCATTGCTTTACAGGTTACACAACAAAGCGACATTGGTCGATAATTTTTTGCTAGAGAAATATCGCCTTTCTTGTGAATCGGGATAACGACAAAGAGACATGAAAAAACTGTGCAAGAAAATGGTTCACGACCAGAGGTCCCCAAGGTCAAATTTTTCAGGTAGGGATAAAAATTGAAAATTTTCGGGGGTAGTGTTAGCTAAATGTACACTAAACATGTCATTTTGTCTCAAAATTAGGCAACCAGTGATAAATTTAAAGGAATTTAGGTAGGGGTAATACCATACCTGTAAGACCTCCGACCAGTTGGGGGAGGGGGGGGTAAATCCGAAATTTTGGGGGGGGGGTAGGAAAAAGTCGAAATTTTTCCCAAAAAAGGCCATACACTTTTTGACAAATTTTTTTAATTTTTTCCCAACTGGGCGGGGGGAAATGATTTTGGGTACTGGGCTGGCCAAGTTGGGGGGGGGGGTCCCCCCCAACCCCGCCCCCCAAGTACAGGTATGGGTAATACCCCCCTCATACCACTGCTTGTCTGTTCGCGACGACTCAAAAAGAAATGGAATGCTGAGTAAATTTAAACATAACTCTAGAATTGTTCAGGAAAAGTTACGAATTAATGTAAAGACTAGAGAAAATAAAGTCGAAAATTGTGTAAATTTTCGGTCGAAATATTACCAACGATATCGATTTTTCTATTTGAATCAATCAAACACAAAAAGTAAGGATTTCAGTTTTAAATCCGAATCTGAATGAATGAACAGAGAATATTCAGAACTTCTGATTCATCAATCGTTGACGGCCTATAAAGTTCGCTGCAACGATACTAATACACTCTTCGCAGAGAACTCGTTCGCGCTCGGGTCCACCGTTTTTTTTTCCTCAAATGGGGTCTTTTGAGGAAAAAAATTTCGAAATGAGGAAAAAAATTTTGGGTATGGTTCTCATTGTGGAAAAAATTTTGGGGAACTCTAAACCGAAAAGATGCGTTTTGGTGGACTTTAAATGGTCAAAATCTCAAAATTTTCCGGCGCTTCGCGCCGGTCATGGGTATAATCTTAACTATTTTGTATCAGGCGCGGCCGTTAGCATATCTACTTCGACTTACTAATTAATGCTCAACAGTTTCTATCAATCAAGTTAGATCGTTTCATTTTCTAATCGTACAGTCAATTATGTCGCCGAAAATAGAGATTTTTCATCATGTCTCTCAATTTTTTCCCTCGATGATTGGAATTTTTTAAACGCTTGCAATCTGAACTTTTGCATTTATTGAAGGTGGAAATTGAAGACATTACTCTAGAACGCGATTTCAAAACATTTGTTCACGAATTATCTGTTGGAAAGATTTATTTTTCAGCTTTTTAGAATACAAAAACCCAAAAATTTTTCCGGCGCTTCGCGCCGGAATGGGAAGCAAATTACACTTCATCAGTCTAATTTTAATTTATTTCCCAACGTTATAAAGGTTCATTTTCCAGCGTTTTAGGAAGTGAAAATCAAAAAATTTTTCCGGCGCTCCGCGCCGGACCAAGAACTAAATAAAATTAGATGATTCTAATCGGAATCACAGAAATGTTGATAGCAGATAAATTCATGAGAACTCTATCGTTATCTTGCTTTATCCGCTCCTATAGAACACCAATATATTCTTCATGAGCTCATTTTGACTAACATAACCAGAATTTTCTCAATTTCTTTCCTCATTTTTGCAGGTTTTTGACTACAAATACAACAAAATGCTTGGATATGCTTTTAAAATTCATAAAAAAGCATCCGTAGCCACATTATAAGCGTTTTTAAAAATGTGGAAAATTTTTGGAAAATTAGGAAAAAAGTTTTGGGTCCGGTTTTCATGTGGAAAAAATCTTCGAGGAAAAAAAAAACGGTGCAGTCGGGTCTACGAGTAATTAATATTATAATATACATTGACTCGGCGCGAAGCGCCGAAACTTTTTGCATTTTCAGCCCCTAAAAATCAGAGAAATTTAATGTTTGACCAGCCAAAAATTATGCGCCAATTAGCACAAACACTCAAAATTTTTCGTGCCATTTCAAATTTTTTGTGCCACTGCCAAAAACCATAATACTGACCCTGGGTACAGATGATCGCCAACAGTATATATCCCGACTCTTCATAGCGGGTTTGGAAATAGAAACCTGCTTGTTGGAAATTTTATCTTCAATAAATCAACGATTCCTACATACATATAGCTGTAGCTGCAATGGAATTATGTTGACAGATGCACATTATTAATACATCTCGTTAAATTTTTACACCCACAAAAATCAGAAGCGGAATTGATATTTTGGAAAACAATTTCCCGATAAATTGTCATTTTCTTCTCGTAAAAATTAAACTGATTATATTATTGATAGTTTCAGATCGAAATAAAGGTGAGCCAAAACAAGCGACCGGTGCTGACTTTCATAGCTTTCGAATCAATGAAGCTTTTTAATGCAGATTGATATATTAGAATTCTCTATTGCCTTTGTTGTGGCCCAAGTTTTATACTCCTAACCTTCAGTGTTTTCATTTATTAAATTTTAAATTTTTTTATATTTATCAAAAATTTAAAAATTTTTTAAATTTGTTAAAAATCATATTAAAAAAGTAAACTTATGAAATCAGAGTAAATGTTGTTATAATAATAATTATACGGTGGACTAGACCGACAAAATCAAGAAAAAAATTTTTGGCCAAGAAAAAATATCTTCAAAATTTTTCAGCAAGAAAAAAAAATTGTGCCAGAAAATTTTCATTCGGCAGCAGAAAAAAAATTTTTGGAACAGAAAAAAATTTTTGACCGAAAAAATTGTTTTTTCGTCTGAAGAATCTTTTTTCCGCGATGAAAAATTGAAATTCTCATTTTGCCAGTCTCGTGCACCTGCATTGCCCGAGACCGGCAACTGGACGAGGCCGGGCAACAAGTTACAGTAATATCACTCGCCGCTCTCGGGCACCTGGCTCGGCCGAGACCGGCAAAATCAAGGAAAGAAAATTTTTGCAAAAAAAATTTTTTCGCCGGAAAATAAAAATTTTATCAAAAAAAAATTTTATTTGACAGCAGATGTGTATTCATAAAAGAGGCTAAAGTCTGTAGAACGGTCAAAAAAGACCGACTTTTAGACTAAAAATTTAGCCTGCTACTCTAGCGGGCTACATGTATTTAGACCAAAATTTTTCATTGAAACGGCTGCCTTTTTTAAAATTTGGGTGTTGAATATCGAGGGACCTTGAGGCGAGAAAGAGTTTTTCGAGATATACGAGATCCCTTAGCTTTTAGACCAAAAATCCAAAGATTTCGTTTCAACGTCAAGATGTATTGAACATTACTGAATTTATTTGTGGAGATATTGAAAGTTCGACTCAGACAAATTGAGCTATTCCTGCGATTTTGCAAGTTTGCATTGCTATATGATACTATTCTTGTGTTACATTACAAATGGTAGTCGATGACAGATAGTATTAGTCAACCAACAGAATGTCGACTATTCATAAAGTTACTGCTGGGATTTTATTCCATTTGCCACAATATATCAGTTTTTCAAATGGAGATGAAATTCAAAAAGTGAAATCTGATTTCACTCAAAAGCTGGTTTTTCGGGTAGGCATTCATGTTTTTCCCGAGAACTCCGGAATATGGGAGGAAGGAATTCGTCAGACACGTTTACTCTGCTGTTCTAGTAGGTAAGTTTAAATGATAGAAGCCTAACATTGTTTCGAGGTGTAGTCGTTGCTCTATTGTTTCCCTTCTTTCCGAATACATTGCAATGATTATTGCTTCCCCATGAGCTGTAAATCATGTTCTGACGCTCATTATGCTGATTAGGGACCGACTATGTCCGTTAGTTTTTGTGTTTTTTGCACATGATAGAAACTATTTTTTAACTTAATCTATTCAAACTTGAAGCTGAGGAATAGCGACGCTTACGCCTTTTGTTCAATGATCGACATGATATTTTGGAGTATTTTTACTTCTATGCTTCATTTATAGATATGAAAGGCATATAAA
Organism: Romanomermis culicivorax; assembly: GCA_963922205.1. NCBI lineage: Eukaryota > Metazoa > Nematoda > Enoplea > Mermithida > Mermithidae > Romanomermis > Romanomermis culicivorax. The sequence continues at coordinate 128,646 of CAWUHX010000452.1, forward strand.
CTAATCTTACTTTTTATCTTCATCAATTGAAAGTGGAATTCTTTACAAATAGCAACATTACTCATAACATTTATCAGTGAGGAGACTTCAACAACTATCCTATTGCATATAAAAAATTTTGGAAGTCATAATATCTGATCGAGCAATCAGGAAATATTGGTATTTTTTCTTATAGATGTGAACATTTTGCATTTAAATTTACGGTTTGGGAAACCTTTTTTCTGCGCATTTGAGTTCTTACTCCAGAATGCAACAGGCCAGGCATCGATATGTAGACCTCCCTGAGACCAACCCAAAAACATTTTTCAAAAAGTTCTATCTTAATTATTTATAGACTTAGGGCTACTAATATTTGATTCTGTTAGTAATATCACAGTTTCTATTAGTCTTTTTCTAACGGGCTAAAGTCTATAGACCGGTCTACATTTAGATGTTGAGGCAACCTGTTCCCGCTACTCGGGGCTTCAGTAAAAGTTAGGCTCAGTCTGGGACTTGAACCCAGGACGTTGCCGCTACCGTTCGCACGCATTAACCAACTGAGCCAATCGAGCAGTGGGAAAGGCGCTCTCTTTCAGCAACAATCCATAGTTGAAGTGTCTGCTGTGGCCACTCTCAACATCCCTCCGCCGTCAAGTTTCACGGACCATCAAGTGCCACCGGTGTTGAGGCAACCTCTTCCCCCTTCTCGGGGCTTCAGTAAAAGTTAGGCTCGGTCCGGGACTTGAACCCGTGATCTTGCGGCTACCGTCCGCACGCTCTAACCACCTGAGCCAACCGAGCAGCGGGAAAGGCGCTCTCATTTTGCAACAATCCGTAGTTGAGGTGGCTGCTGTGGCCACTCTCAACATAGACAGCCAAAAAAAATCTTTCATGAATACAGACTTTAGCCCGGTCTAAATGTAGGCCGGTCTACAGACTTTAACTCCGTCTATAGACCTTAGACCTTAGCCTCCTCCTTTATGAATAATACGACCCCAGTCAATAGAGTTCATCCCCTTAGAAAAAGACTAGTAAGAAACTGCGATAATACTAATAGAATCAAATATTAGTAGCCATAACTCTATAAAGAATTAAGATAGAACTTTTTGAAAGATGTTTTTACGTCTGTCAGGGGAGGTCTACAGATCGACGCCCAGTTTGCCACGTTCAGGAAAAAAATCACTCACTAAAAATCATCCAGATTTTTCAGTTACACATAATTTAAAGTCATTCACTCCTTGTTTCAATATGGGGCAAAATTTCGCCAAAATCAAGAGCTTTTGCTTTGAAATTGGAAAAAAGCAAAAGCAAAATAAAATCAATTCTGTCATTGACCAGATCGAAGAACGAAACACTAAAACGGCTCTCTTGTAGTTTTCAGCTGTTATATGGTTCTCGTGATTGATTCTGTTGTACTTTTCTGCTGTAAAACATGTTGATTTTTGTCAATTTATTTTGATTTGCAAAAAAACAGACGTTTAGTATTTTTAATTCTTCAGTCAATATTTGAGCAATCTGGCTGAAACTGCGGTTTTTATGCCAGCAAACCGCATTAAAAATCAGCACCGGTCGCCTTTTTTTTGATCACCCTCTATTAAAATGTTGTTCAACGATCCGATCTGTTTGTTGGACTTGGAAGAGTTTTCTTTGACTCGTATACAAGCGAAGGGACAAGAGGATCATTTGAAAAAATGAGAAAAGGTTTGAAAAAACTGCTCACGTTTGAAAAAATTAACGGAGCACACCAAATTACAGTAATTTTGGCGAACATCGCGAGTAGGTTTTTCAATTCCGCGAGCATTTTTTTCAAAAAATTTCAGCGTCATTTTTTTCAAATGGTCCCGTCGCTTTTGAAAAAAATGAGAGAGCGTTTGAAAGAATTGATCGTACTTTTTGAAACAAATTTTGAAAACCAACATGCATCATAATCGGCGCTCGATGAATTTGTGATCTTCGTGAGCTTAGTTTTCAAAAATCGCGAGCAATTTTTTCAAAACTACAGTAAACAAAGTTTTTGCCGAAAAAAAATTTTTTTCCGTAGCAGAGGGATCATTCCCGCCAAAATGGGCGGAATTATGTGATTGGTTGAAAGGTGGTCTTTCATGATTCACGATTGGTTGATATTCTCAACATGGTGATTGATCGATCATATTTTACACTATGTTGTTCCTTTAGGCGTTCTAATTGTTTTTTGACCCGATCTGTTTTCCTCCGTACTCCCGAATTATTGGTTTTTGCGGTTTCTGCCATGGAATGGGTTTTTTTTTCGATTGACACGGGTTTCTTATTTTCCCACACAACAACCAAATTCTGGCTGTGCAATAAAATTTTTTCTGTCAAGTCCCACAGTGCAACCGGGAGCCAGACGACCCTTATGACTAAAATTTAGGGAAGGTTAACAATCGGAAGAGGATATATCCGTTTTATCTGTTTTAAAATGGCGGCGGCTTTCGAATTATTTCTAAATTCTCTAGTATCTCTAGTATATAAATAGTGCGCATTTAGAAAATGAAGTCCTAGTTTATTCTCATAGCTTTTTAACATCAACGCTTTCTGAATAAATATTTGATCTTGTATGTAACGATTTTTTGACGTATCTGACTAAATCGAGACTGTTGTCAGTTATTCTCACAGAGTCGTTTTGCGGTTCTTGGCAAGTTTAACTTTCGTAAACATAAACTTATTGCATTCCGAAAGTGATTAAAAAATAATTTGTCGCCTATCTGGAAACTCATTGAATTCACTAAAAAACTAGACCTTTTATTAAAGAGTAAATGTTGGAAGAATTCGTAATTGCCAAAGAATGAGCTCAAAAAATGAGTTTTTCGACATTTTAAAATTCTCAGAATCGAAATTTTTCAGCGCTCACCCAACAAGTGACTGTTGCTAGCATAACTGTAAGAGGTCCGACCAGTCGGGGGGGGGGGGGGGGCGTCGAAAATAGTCGAAATTTTCCCCAAAAAAGACCAAAAACACGCTTTTTTGCCCATTTTTTCCGAACTGGGGGGGGGGGTTGAGTATATGCTTGGCCAAGTTGGGGGGGGGGGTCCCCCCCCAACCCTCCCAATTACAGGTATCGTTGCTAGCCTTTTCATGATGTCCCTAATGTCAGGAAATTGAGTTTTTAGAGCCTAGAACTGATGCGAATTGGATCAAATACAAAAAAACTAGCATTTCATCGTTTTTCAAATGAAATCAAGTGAATTTAAATTGAGCAACTAAAAATTTTTTTGTGCAACTTATTTTTCGTCACAGGTTGCACATTGCAACCTAGCCTGTGCAAAAATCAAAATTCTGAAATCAACACGAAGCAATGAAAAGCTGACATAATTCCAATGTTTAGTTTCCTTACTTATCTGATCTGGTTTAATGTTCATTGATGTCCTATCCATTATATTTCCTGTTCGTCATGTTCATGCATAATTTTTCCTTCTTTATATTTTTTGGTTTACTCTAATGTTGGCTACATTTTAGACTCTATTGGTCCCTGCTCACCTGCCTCTTTTTGAAACTTTTTGAAAAAATTGAACCAATCTGTATGTAGGCTAAGCAATGTATACCCTTGAGTTTTTCATAAAAATTATCATGCATGTTCTTTTCATACAACGAAAGTTTCTTTTCAGAGAGCTCAAATTTTCGTGTTATTGACGCATTGCATCCGCTGCCTGTAATTCTCAAGATGGATGAAGCACGATAAGTGTTTTATATTATCTTTTTTTGGCTTGAAACTTGAACTTTCTTTATTGCCTTATTTCAAAGCAAACTTATGCATGTGATCCTTTTGATTTTCTTTCTGGGCGTCTCTAATTTTTTCAGCTTTTATTCGTTGGATCCTCAGCCACAAATGACTTTTCTATGTGGTTATTTATTTCCTCGGATCGTAAGCCACAAGCAAGCATTGTATGCAAGTGTAAGTATCACTATTTCACAAATTTATGAACAAATTCTCACAAAGTAGGTTATATTTCATCAAAATTTTTTAGTCAATGATTTAGCCACTCTTGGGTTTTTGGCCTTAATTGGTGTTTTACCAATATATTGTTTGTTTATCATATTGTCCTATCCACCCCCCTTATTAACTTCTTATTTTTCAGCATACCTATTGATTTAATGTTTAAGGGATTGCAGAAACTGGGACATCAGTATTCAATGTCCCTTTGTCATTGTGCCTCTGTTATCCTGGCACTCAGAGAAAATTCTTGCCGATGATGTTCACATGCATCTATGTTCCACGTAACATACTTGGTGTTGCCACAATATATCTCCAAAAGATATGCCTAAAGTATGACCTCCACACAAAAGGTCTCTATACAATACATGTGAAAGATTCTGGGGGACGGGTCAGGCATTTTTTTTTGGACTGGGGGGACAGTGATCCCCCAAAACTTTGGAGGAGAGCTCTGGGAAAGAAAAAAAAATCGATTTTTTTGTCAAAAAACTCCCAAACTGTTGAAAAAATAGTAGTTTGTTTGAATAAACCATAGAAAATGTATTTATGGTCGAAAGTGCCAAGAAAAATTACGTTTGTGACCATTTTTTGTTTAAAAATTGATATTTTCAATATAAAAATTGAGATTTTTCAGTATTTTCCGGACCAAAAGTATGGAGATCCCTATGACTATCATAACTAGCTAGGATTGGAAAATATTGGGGGGGGGGGTCACCTAATGGCTAGCCATATGGCTGATGATTACTGGAGGGCTCCTATAGCACTACCCCCAATCATATGAATGATAGTTTACGTCACATGTTATATTCAATTTGTGCAAATTCCATGCACATATAAAACATAAATTTTTACTAAATTCAAAAATCTTTTAGGGCTGGACTTTGATTTTTTACCTGAATACTGAAATCCAAGCCTGTTAATTCATTAATGTGCTTTTCAGATTACAGTGAATGGTCCCGTTATGTTGCCTAAAATTCTAAGCATATGCTGTGGAGAGTGGGCTTGTTTAATTTCCACAAATGACATCATAGAAGATCATTATTTGATTCAAACAGTGGACCTAAAATTAGTCATGTTGATGAATTGACCGCTAAAAACATGTTTTATGTCAACACAGGCGTGAGCCAGTGTTTTTTTTTTGTACAACACCCCTTTGTACTTGTACAAAGATTGGAGTCAAAAGTCTTTGTACATTTTAATTTTTCTTTGTACAAAAAAATTTTCGTTTTGTAAATACTTTTTAGTAATCCTGAACCCAGTGATAACGTTAGTTTGAAATTTTTGAGCACTGAAAGGACAGGGAGGAAATCAAAACCACTGTTTTTTTCCACGAACTTTTTTCCACAAATGTGGAAAGGGGTCAAATTTTTTTTCCACATGTGGAAAAAAATTTTTTTCGTCTTAAAATTCTCGTTTTTTGGCTTAAAAATGCTCCCAGACGCTTTATCCCACTGTTTTTGAGCTTTTTCAAGCCTTCCGGTGTTTTTAGAGATTCATTAAAATTGAAGAAAAAATTGAAATGTTCGCCCTTAAAGCCTAATCTACAAGCATTGTGGAACAAATTTTCTAGCAAACTATCCAAGAGCATAATTGACTTTGAATTACATGAGAAATCGATGGTCGAGTCCCCTATGATGACAAGTGAAAGCCCAAAAAAGATGGTAATGTTTCCGGCGTGAAGCGCCGGAAATTTTTTTGGGTATGTTGACATTCTGGGATGCTGGAAAATCAATTTTCCGAACATTTATTTCAAGAATTAAATTCCAATTTTGTGTTCAAGAGTCGTAATTTCTAGAATTTTACTTGAAAAATTTTAAAATCTGTAATTTATTTGTAAACTCTCATGAACTTGGTGGAAAATTATATGAGTAAGAAGAGTATAAATTTCCGAAAGATATTTCCATGAAGCTTTTGAATTGATTTTACGTTAGCAAAGAAATAATCGCATCATAAAGCATAGAGACTTGACGTATTGATCTTTCTCAAAAGGAAAAAATGTGAATCTTCATTAAATATTATGATAAAATGTTGAAGATGACCAATTAAAACATGAGATACTAAGTTTAAGATGATGAAAACTATTATAGATTAAGTGATAATTAAAGGTAGACATGATAAAAGCCGCGCCTCAGCTACTTAATGAATAATGATGATTATTAAAGTTATAACCGGCACGAAGGGCCGGAAAATTTTGAGATTTGGACCTCCTAAAATGCACCAAAATGCATCCTTTCAATATGAAAACCCCAAATTTTTCTTCCACATTTGTGGAAAGACCTCAAAAATTTTTTCCACATTCCAGATTTTTTTTCCACATTATAGTGCAAATGTGGAAAAAAAACAGTGATCAAAACTACAAGAGAATTTATGTTCAAATTTTTTATCAGAAGTAAGGTTAGGATCAGGAATATTTTCAGGTTTGGTAGAAATAGAGGAAAAATAATCATTTAGCAAATCAGTTATTTATTTATCAATAGGACTGATGGCAATTATGCCTCTATATTTAAGATCAGGAATACCTAGATGCAGAAAGTTTACTATTCACATACTGATAAAATTGGTGTAACTCCCCAGCTTCAACAAGATTCATCTCTTTCATTATTTGATGTCTTTTAGTTTCTGATCTCAATTTATTCCTAGGTATGCTTGGATGCATTCAGGTTTTTTTGTACAGGCCAGGTTGCCATGTGCAACTTGGGGAAAAATTTTAGTGGCACAGATAGATTTTTGGTTGCTCGCTCTAAAATCAATAAATAAGCTGTCAGGAGCTAGCTTTCTTAAACCTCATTTGATTCACGTCGGTTTTCAACTTTCAAAACTCAATTTTCTGAATTTTGGAATTTCCAACATCAGGATTCAATTTTGTATGCAGCTATGACGACAACATTGGCAATAGCTCGAGACTGACGCACATCGTTCCTCCTGGAGAAAAAAATCTTTGTACATGTACAAAGATTGTCAAAATTTTTCTTTGTACAAGGGAAAAAATCTTTGTAGAGTACAAAAAAAAACACTGTCCCATTCTGTCGCACATCCTTACTATACTTCATTCATTTTGAAATGATCAATGCAGAGATGAAATGAGAGTAAGTTTGCTATGGAAAAAATTAGCAAGCTCCATTAATGTAATCAGTGGAAACATTTTCCATCAATGAGAGCCTAAGAGAACAGTTGAACATGTCGTTCAACAACAAGGTCAACTGGTCAAAGTTCATGAATAGCACTCATGTACCAACATAGTTCTTTCAAATCAATAATGGATAAGCATTTTTCTATATTAACCGTTCCCAATATCATGGGGAGATTTAGGAAGTGAAAGCTGTGTATCAGATTGAACTTACTTTTTGGTTTTCATTGAGTTTGACGTTTTAAATTGAATGGGCTACAGTGGTCATACCTAAACCTAATCATCCAACTTTCCCTGCCAGGTTATATGTTGTGCTTGTAAGAATGCTATAAATCTTTTCATTTTTTAGATTATATCTTTTGATTATGTCAAGCATGATTATATGTCCTTTGAAAAAACACTTTTTACATGGTTATTGTTCTCATGTAGGGACCAAATTATCGTTGGTGCCTAGATGGATATGGTAAGCTGAAAGCATACGGAATTTAGATTCAGAGTTGTATTGACAAGTTTAGTAGAAAACTGATATGGTTCCATGCCTTCAACACCAATCAACAGCCCCGGATAATACTGTTGTATTATTTAATGTGGCTCCAATATTATGGCAGTAAATTCAGTATGTCTGTTCATCAAGGTTATCAGGAAAGGCATGCTCAACTGAAGTTCATTATGAAATTCTAAAAATAATTTTTTCTGGGTTTTTAATTACATTTTATAACACACTCTTGATTTTTACACTCAAAACAGTCATGGCTAATTCTAATTCCAGTCCGAGACTCGACCCTGATTACATACCTGTAAGAGAGAGGTCCAACCAGTTGGGGGGAGGTAAAGCCAAAATTTTAGTATGGGGTCCCAAAGTTTCCTAAATTACGGGGGTCAAAAAAATCGCAAAAAGGACGAAAAAATTCTTAAAATTTTCCCAAAAAAAGTCATTTACTATTTCACAATTTTTCTGAGTTAGGGGGTTCCAACATTTGGGTATAGGGTTCGATCAAGTTGGGGTTCCCTCAACTACAGATATGCCTGACTACAAAAGGAGTCAATTCCAATCCTAGCTAAGTGCTACATCCTCATACATAACTGCAAGTTTACATATAACCAAAATTTTGTCGAAGATATTTTTTAGGCGAAAACTTTAAACACCTATAATTTGCAACAAAAGGACGTCTGGTTGTAATTGTCTACAGTCTTGATATACATGCAATGCCGTTTTGAGGCACAAAATTGGACTCATATAAATTTAGTTAGAAATCACTTGAGAAATCAGCCTGAAAATTACCCAGCAACACTGCTCTTGTATTTTTTACATTCTGAGGCAACAAATACATATGATTCGAAAAATTATGCTTTCTTAAATTTATACATATATTTTTGACCCAAAAAATATATAAATTCTTTAGAAATAGCACTTTCAACTTAGAAAGTAGAAACCATTATATGGTATATTTAATAGTATAACAGGCAACTATTGGGTGGGTCAGGCCAGTGGGGTTCTCCTTTTCACCCCCATGAAATAGTCAATTTCATCACAGTTGTCTGGCAAAATTATATATATGCACTTTTTCAGCTGCACCGTTTTCCACTGTTTCTGATATTGGATGGGAAGCCATGCATATTGCCGAATGTCAAACCATCCTCTGCTGGGATGCTGTTGAACCACATGCACATCATCACTGGGGATATTCCTTGCAAAATATTATCATTGAAGCTTATTGGAGGCAATTGCAACACAGGTCCGTGCAGTATTGCATTGAGAAATTTGGCAGTCTGAAAACTGCTGGCTACTTTAGTGACTGTAACTTGGACAAGCTGTGCCTCTCATTTGTCTACATGCCACGGATTATGATTGACTTGCAAGAAGTCATCGAGTATAGTGATACCCATAACATTAGGTCTCAGCCACGAACAGTTCGTCCACATGGCTGTCCTAATGTTATGTTCAATTTCCTGGAACGTTTTGGATTTGAAAATCAAAGCATGCAGTTACAAAATGGGGAAGTAAGTCACATTCAGCAATTATATGGGCTTGAATCATTAGATTTACGGGACTATTTGCCTACTGAGTTTCGAATAGAAGCTGAAACATGGTGTCTCCGAAATAATATTGCGATCCAGCTTGGAATTAATGACAAGGAAACATATATTGATTTATGCGCATATTTTTTGACGTAGCGCCTTTAATGGTGTTCATGAGTTGAATTTTTCAGCATTCATGTGCATCCGATGGACCCCATTGTTACAAAGCATAAGTCAAAAATTCAGTTTCACCAGCAAAAAACATTTTCTCATTAGGTCATACTCCTACAAAAGCAAATAATCCTTTGAAGTTCAGGTAAAAAATGCATGGCACACCCATCCTAGTACCCCTTTTTTGCCCATGTATGCTTAAATGCAGTAAGCTGTTTCACAGCGCCTTAACTGGTGTTCAGAGAAAGTTTGGGTAATTTTGAAATTGAGAATGATTATTTTTATATTTTATATAAATTTTATATAAATGCCATATTTTTGTTTCATTTTTGTACTAATAAAATTCGGTTAACAAATGGTAAAATCGATGTACAGCAATATAATAATTGGACACAGAATATCAAATTTGTTTTTGGGAGACATTTGAATTGGTAATATTTTGCGTATCTACAGAAGAAAAAATGAATGTTGTAATCAGACAATTTTTTCGTCGAAGAAGCTAATGCAATACGTATGCAACAATACTGACATTTTAAGACACACTTTCCGAGAAAATTCAGCTTCTTATACAAAGAGTTGTGATAAGTAAAAAAATTAATCGGATCTACTAATCATATATTTGGCGTAGCGTAACTTGAGACGTGTCCACAACACGGTGAAACCGACCAGAGTGAAACTCAAAACAGCGATTCTCAATACAGTAAAATCTCAATTCAGTGATTCTCGAAACACTGATTCTCAATACAGAGAATAGTAAAAAGTTCTATGCTAGTAAACTCGCACATCATTTCTATAATAAATATCCAAATTAGGTAAATTGAAATTGTTTTTGCTAGGCGAGATCATACATGTACATAGGGGAGTAGGGGTTAACCCCCTTACCTGAGGCCCTGGCATCATAAATCGTCAAACACACCACTGAACTTTTTCCAAGACAGCTTTTTTGATGATTTTTGTGCGTATTCTAGCAGGCTCGCAGAACTTCTTTTTGGTCGCCTATCTCCTACCCCCCTGGTCAAAAAGTCCGTGGACCCTCCTCCCCCCTCCCAGAAAATTCTTGCCGTGCATGTCTGGTTCAGATAGTCTATTTTTAGTTGCATTTGACCATCTAAGTTTCACATGATTCTGTACTGCAGTCACGGTAGGTATGCACGAACGGATCATTCCAATCACGAAAAAATATCTGTCAGAAAAACATTTTCGCGAAATGTTTGAAAAAAAACAAGACCAAAAAATTATAAAGATTTTCCGTTAAAGTTGTTTTGATAATTTAAAGTTGTTTTGTTGAATAAAGTTGTCTTGTTAAAGCTTAATTGCAAAAAAATTAAATTAATGAAATGAATCAAACAAAATGAAATAAGCAATGAAATGCATAGAATAATTAAACAGTAAAGGCAGAACAAAAAACAAATAATAAAGAAACAAAAAGTAAAATAATGTAATAAAAAGTATGTAAAAAATGAGCAAAAGTACACAACTAGAAAAATTAAACAAAAATAATAAAAAGTGACTCAGAATAAGTAGGAATAAGTCAATAAAGGAAAAAAGAAACATGCATGTAGATGTTAATAATAAACAAAATAGAATAAAAAGCTGTAATGTCGCGAGAACATGCTATAGAACCTGGCGATTGGTGCCAAGGTGTGACAATCAGCATTCTACAGATCGAAATAGAGAACCAAATGGGCCATGCGCCAAAACGTTCACCCCGCCCAATCCAATCTTCATTTTTCCATTCTAAAGATAACATTTTTAAAAATTCGTTCATTTTGAGAATCTGTTCTGATACTTCGCTGTTTTGAGAACCGCTGTATTCAGACTTCCCTGTATTCGCTGTTTTGAGAATTGCTGTATTGAGAATCGCTGTTTTGAGTTTCACTGTGTGTTGTTTGTATCACTGAATAGGGGTAAAACCTAACTTGAGGCTTTAAAAATGAAAATGAACTCCTTTCAACTTATGCAGGTTCAGGTGCATCGGACATCGTGTTCTATGAATTTGCACAATATAAGGCGAATAGATGAGCTTTGATTTACTGTAGGATTTATTGGTGCAAAATGCGTATTAATGGACATGGAAAGTAAATATTGCCTTTTTTCCACAAAAATTATCATACATAACTGCTGAAGCTCAGAGGCACCAAAAATTTCCCTACGCAGTAAATAATTTACGATGTCTCATAGCTGCTGACAAAAAATACGAAAATTCATATACTGCTAGAGAGTCGTACGACTTGGAGTGTGAAGAGCATCTTATAATTGTATTTTCTGATAATTGCGACCTTCGGTAGACTCACTTTGATTCATTTCAAAAATGACACATAGAACAAGTTTCGTGTGCTAAGGTAATGTTCATCCTGCATAAAAAATCAGATTCGCATAGTTACAGTGGTCTATTCCCAAGTGAGCGATTCTTAAGTGAGCGAGTTCCCAATCGAGCGATTCTCATGTGAGCGAATTCCCAATTGGGCGATTGCGAACGAGCGATCGAGAATGTAACAACACTTTCTTCATTTTTTCCTTTACCTAACATTTTTCTTTTTATGTATTGTTTTTTGTTTTTGTGTGTATTGTTGATGTTTTTGTTTACCTATGTTTTTACGTTTTCATCTTTTGTCTTTGCTTTCTTTTACTTTCGTTTTTCATTCAATCTACTTTTTTCTTTTTTGCTTATGAAAGAATAAATTACAACTTGACATTTTAATAACCGTAGTCTCCTGTATAATTCTAGTACAGTTCGACTTGCCTGAATCTTTCATCGTTGTAAGTGTAAAAATCTTCATGAAAAACAAACAAAAGAATGCTGAAGCAAACACAACATCAAGAGAAAGGAAAGTCAACAAAAATGAAGACAAAAGTGAAAATAAGTGGGAAAGCATTAAAAAAGGAAAGAAAACATGAAGACTTTGACAAGAAAGAAGGAGCAAGATGGAGAAAGCAGCAAGAAAGAAGGAAAAAGATGTGAAAAAAGAACAAAAAAGAAAAAATCAGGAGAGATTGAAAGCAAAAAACTACGATGAAAAATAATGAAGAAAAATCACACAGGATAAAATTATGTAGAAAATAGAGTCTCTCGAAACATATAAGGTAAAGAAGGAAAATATGAAGAAAGTGCTACTATAGTCAGTTTTTCTTGAGATGCTTCTAGATAATGAAAATGAGAAGCAAGTACTATTTTCTATTTTTACAATTTTCTGCAAACTCATACATCACATAGGACAGAAAATCTTTGAGTATACTCAACTAACCTTTAAATTTTTGTTTGCCTAAAACTTATGGTAAGAGCTCCGTGTAAATAATTTTGATAACCTGCGAATGTTTATGATTTTTTCAATCTAAGAGCATTTTATAAAAAACAAACTATACATTTTTGATCGCTTGTTAGGAATCGCTCAAGTGAGAATTCGTTCACTTGGGATTTGCTCACTTAGGAATCGCTCACTTGAGAATCACTCACTTGGCAATCGCTCACATGGGAATACCCCGTTACAGTAGCCCAAAGTTGGGAATTTTTGCATTTTTCAGCAGTTTCCTGTCTATGTGCGAGATTTTAGATGTATCAGCCTAGGCATGAAGTAGCTTTAATGTGGTCAGAAAATATTTTTCTTATTTTACATTTTACACTTAACTTTTAAAGTCTAGAAAATGAGGCGGTTTAAAATTGCTAAAAATCTGTTTTTTCCACAAAAATAACTACCTCTAAAGCTCGAACAAGCCGATAACTCCCCTGTGCAGTGGATAGTTCGTACCAGAGTAACAAGAACAAAATCATGATCCCTGTTTTAAATTTGTTCTACTTTTAGACGTTTTTGAAAAACAGAAAAAGCATTACTTTCTTTTTGACACTACTATGCTTCATTCGTCGATGCAGCTAGGTTTTCGAAGTTTTATTCAAAATTATGGAAGACATGTCGATTCTATTCAATAATTTTTTCGTTCATGATACACCAGTCCTTGACGATCACTCTTTCCAATCATTTCAAAATTATCGAAATAGATTTCCTGATCTCCAGTACGGCTGCGATGTCGAAACTTCGACTGCTGCATCAATCATTTTAGAAGGAATGGAGTATAATTTCAGGTGACCTTGGTTGCAATTTTATTGATTTGTGTTATTGTTAGAATTAAAAGACAAACTCGACTTGTTTAGCTGGATTCAAGCTACAGTAATCTTTTGCTGAGAGATTACGCGTACACACAAGAAATTGTTCAGAGGAAATATTTTATTTTACCCGATCATATTTTACCATTTACCATTACGTTTTACCATATCATATTTTACCCAATCCCTCACCCATTGTGATAATTTCGATGCAAAGACTTTTTTGGGAAATAGGGGCATCAGTTAAAAGTTTGGCTATTTTGAATAAGATTAAGAATAAATTTTTTCTTTCCGGACACCCTGCATGTAGTGTTGTGATTGATATATCAATAACAAGGCTTGATATATCGATGTGTTTCAAAATATCAATACCAAAAGTGGCCATGCTACCACACATCAATATCAAACTACCTGAATATCAAAAGTCAGTTTTTGATATTTTGAAACTGATTTTGATGTGTCAAACAAATTTTGCAGATTTGCATTCATTTTTGCATCAAATTCAAGGAAGACTTATACCAAAGAAAAGCAGAAATATCTCAAAAGGATTCTGGGTAAAAGAATCAAAAATCATTCTCCTCTTTATTTCTTTGCTTTTTTCTTACTCTCTTCATTTGTTCACTTGTCTCGTCCTCCCTAACAAATGATTCAGCTTTTATTTTTAATCTTTCGTTTATTTCCATTGTGCTGCATTTATCCTGTTTTTCTCTATGCTTCTTTTGCTTTTTCTTTTTCAGTTTTCACATTTTCTCTTTTTGTTATTCTCTACCCTTATCTGTGCTCAAACAATAATTTTTAATCAGGAAATGTGACATTCAGCGGGGTTTCGAGGAAAGAAAATAGAGCGGTGAAATAGAACCATAATTTTTCAGCACAATGCTTACGAAACCATAGTGCTAATGACTGAAAATGATAACTTTTTAAGAAAAGTTCGAGAAAAAAACAAATTGAGGATATCAACAATTTGAAGGTAAAAAATCAAAAATCGTTCTAACCTCCATTCTATAACTCCCACAGAAGATTCATTCTGCATGATTTCTTTTTGGCTCTAATTCCTTTCGAAAGAACCCACATTAAGAATGATTTAACGAATCGATAATACAATGCAAACAGGTTACTAGAATCGACAAACTCACACGTTAGTTTCAGATCAAGGAACTATCATTTGTCGACCGTGCTGTGTCAATGAAATAATTTTTTATTAGCATGAGTGCTAATGGGATTCGTGCCAAAAACCCTCAACAGAACAGAAGTGAAAAATTAAGGAAATATAAAGAAGAAAACTATACAGTGGGAAAAAATCGAACAGCAGAAAAAAATCAAAAAAAAATCATCACTACCTGGATGTCTGTCTTTATTGGCAACATGCCAGCCCACAAGTCTGGTAATATGCACACGGAGATCAACACAGGCCCTTGTGGAATGTGTATTTCTTCTTTGAGACGTATTCTACATCAAAAGGTTTTCTGGGTCGATTTAAAAAAAAGAAACAAAACAACAAGAGATTCAGTGATGTTGAACACCAGTTGAATCACTAATTCGTAAAACTGTAAGAGAGGTATTTCATAAATGTCAAAGGGATAGAACAAAAAAAATTAAAACTGGCAATCATACATACAAATAGGGGCTAGGGAGGGGTAAACCTTCCTGCCTGAGACCTTGGAAACCTCTGCCTGAGACGAAAAAATGCTTAAACATCCCTCCCTGAACTTTTTTGAGGAATATATTTATGCATATCATATATGATAAACACGCTTGTGGAACTCTTCTTTTTTTGCTCATTCACCACCCATCCTCCTCAAAGGAAAGTCCAAGGACTTTCTCCTCTGGAAAATTTCTGCCGTGCATATCTGCTGGCAATAACAAAAAATATGTCTCTAATCAGGTATCAAGTGACAAAAAATGAGAATGGTTATATGTGAAATTTGAATAGTGTTTCTTACTTTTCCATAGCAGATATAGTTAATTTCCTTTTCATGTGAATAATATCAGATCAAATACATTTTAATCAATATAAGGAAACATAAAAATACAAACAGAGACAAGAAAATCACAAATACTGAAAGCTCATAAATTTAAAGGTACTATTTTACTTAAAAATATTATGACTCATAAAGAACAAGAGTACAACTCAACACCAATTAAGGCGCCTTAGACATTGAAGCCAATGTGCCCTTTCATTTGGTTAAGAATTTGGCATCCTATAATTAGAAATTCAACTGATACTTAGAGCAAAAATATTTGAATGAAATAATGGTCTAGTATTTGGATATAATTAAAACCTACGAACATGGCTTGAGTGTTCAAAAAGTCTGGATACCAAAATAGGCTTTTGTGGCTAGTTAGGGAGTTTGGTCACTCTTCATGTGTGCCAAAATGGATTGAACACCTCATGGAGTTCTCTCGTGAGCAGAACAAAATTGAAGCACCAAGCTCTATCCCTGTACAGTGAGAATACTATGATTCAGGATTACATGAATAAAAGCATGAACATCAAAACTGAGAACTTCCGTTTGGTATCTGGTGCATACAACTGTAATTTGCAGTTACCTAAAAAATATATCACCCTTATTAAAGATAACAAATAACGGCCTTACTTCATTCAGTGATGGATCAAAAGTAAAATTTTGGATGATTACAGAAACTTTCGCCGACCACACATGAGCCT
The DNA here is from genome assembly GCA_963922205.1 of Romanomermis culicivorax. Taxonomy (NCBI): domain Eukaryota; kingdom Metazoa; phylum Nematoda; class Enoplea; order Mermithida; family Mermithidae; genus Romanomermis; species Romanomermis culicivorax. Next base: position 144,658 of record CAWUHX010000452.1, read on the forward strand.
TCTTTCCCTGATCTCCCACTGCTTTTCGAAATTGGTAACACATTTTTTGCTTAAAAAAACGGAATCATAACAACGTTTTTTTTTACTTACTACATTTGTCGGCTTGGTGATCTAATGATTCACAATGGAAACATCATTTTAATTTGGTCACAGGACACTTACCAGAATGTTCACTTTTGAAAATTAAACATACATCTGGTGTCCAACTAAGTGATTCATTGATAAACTGAAAATGCAAATAAAAATTTTCATGATGACCCATTTATCAAGCAAGTCATTTTAGCCGTTTTTGTGGCTTTTGAGATTTTCTTATACCAAAATATTTTGACGAAAAAAATCGATTCTGTCATCCCACCATGAATGTATTTGGTGCATGTTCATTAAAAGTGAAAATAAACCTTTTCATGAATTTGTTCGATGTGACCACAAAAAAATTATCCCGTTGAAAAGCAATTACCACGCTTTTCATTGTTTGACATTTTTAAGTAACTAAGAATAAACTTGTAATAAATCTAAAAATGAAAAATGAACAAAGAACTTTCACACAAATAAACAATTATAAGCATTGGTGATGAGAATGCATGCGAAAAGCCGTGAAACTTATGATGAAGGACATTAAAATTGAAATATTAAAGTACCTAATTTTCCTCAAATTTCAAACACATCAAATCAAATCATTACTGCTTGAAATATTCCATTTTTTCTAGTTTTTGGTTGCTCTTACTTCAGTATTGAGCTATTCTTAATAATTTAGTGTGAGAAACATGAGTGCCCTATGCAAGGGATGTGACTTGAGTGGATTGTGTATTTCATGATAAAACATTAATGAACAGTCAACACAAACCCCAAACACCAGTTAAGGCGCCATTATGTTGTTTCTGCGGATGTGTGGCTTGGTATTCTCCTTGATCCTGAACAAGTTATAAGCCCAAAAAACGAAAACATAATAACTGGAAATAAACTTATCATAATTGAATGTGCTTCCATAAAGTTTTAATGTCAATAAATTGTTCAAAGAAGCAATGATAGGACTAGTAAATAATAAATGATGTTGTTTAGCTAAAGTTAGACAGCCTCGAGCAATAGGAAAAAAATAGATTTTTATATAATAAATAGAAACATACTTCAAAGAACTTAAAAATATTTGCTAACTCCCTACTGAACACTTCCATTATATCTGATCAGGAACCCAACTATGTCATTGAGACATTGGAATGAGCAGGGAAAGGATAAAGTGAAATTTTTTGAAACTGCAGGAAGTGCACAAAACGAAGTAATTAACACATAAAGCTGGATTTGCAGAAGTAAATCTAAAAAACTCCAGGGAAAATGGCAAAAAAATGTTAGTGAGAATTTGCTCTAGGTGCCAGGATTAGTGATAGTACGGGGTCCCGGACCTCAAAAGAAAAGTCAGGGATCCCTGACTTTTTAACCCGGACCCTGAAAAGAAAAATTGAGTTGGGGTTGAAGGTATTTTGGGGTTACACTTGCACTTTGAAATTTTTCTCCATAAAATGAGTCAATTTGGTTCGTACGAGAAGTGAATACTGTTAAACTTTGACAAGTCTGGGTGAGTAGATTGTGTAACTCAAATCCTATAATTGATGGAGTTCATACAAATGATAGCAAAGTTGTGGGCCTGAATGGACATGTTTAGGAAGTAAAAGACGAAACCGTAAGCTTAAGCTAATTGTAGACTAGAAGACCTTGAGACTTGAGATACAAAGTATCTGACATATAACTAATATATTGTCAGGTACAAAGTATCTGACAATGTATTAGTTATATTGTGTACCTACTAATGTCCTGCATCTTAATGTCTTGGGTCCTAATGTCGCATCACAGTCGAAATTCGAAAATAATTGCATTTCAGCTAGCTCAGCAGTACCTTTTGGCACTGTTAAGCAGTGTTGCCTCTGGAAGAGAGTTTAATGTGGGAAAAAGAATAATCAGTGATAGTCGCAATCGCTTATCACCTGAAAACACTGAAAAATTGATTTGGTTTTACTATAATCAGCAAACTATTGATTACAGGCTCTAAAGTGCTTCAGTAAAATACAAACAAAGGGATTGTTTTAAGGAATAATAATTTGCAACCCCTTTTTTCATGCAAAATTGTAAGGTATTAAACAGATTTTATTTTGATCAATAAAACTTGATTTGTTTTGTCTGTTATAGTTTCACTTGCCTGACAATTTTGGGCATACATGTAACTTGGGTGAGTGCTATGGGAACCCCTCCCCAGAAATCATCGACCATATGGCTAGCTATTGGGCAACCACCCCCCCAGGATTTTCCAATATTATGGCTAGCCATATGGTAGCCCTAGGGACCCCCATACTTTTGGTCGGAAAAATACTGAAAAATGTCAATTTTTGAACAAAAAATTGTCAAAAATGTCAATTTTTCCGGCGCTTCACACCATAAATACATTTTTTATAATTTTTAGGACAAAAATTACCATTTTTTGAACCATTTTTCGAACTTTTTTCGTGAAAAACTCGAATTTTTTTCCTTCAGAGACCCTTCCTCCCAAAATTTTGTGAATTACTGACCCCCCCCCCGCCCAAAAAAAGTGGTCCGACCCCCCCCCCCAGACTTCGGGGCTCCGTTACATGTATGAATTTGGGCATACAATATCTTAAACAACCATTAGGATGTGTCATTGTTATACTAACTATAACCCCAACCCCAAAAGTTGGGGGATGAGTGCAACCACAACCCCGAAAAATTTTGATCCCGTACCTTCCCAGCCAGGATAACTGTTGCACAATGACAATTGGACATTGAATACTGACACCCCAGTTTCTGCAATACCTTAAACATTAAATCAAAAGGTATGGTGAAAAATAAGAAGTTAATAAGGGTGGTGGATAGAACAATCATACCAGTTAGACCTCCAACCAGTTGGGGGGGGAGATCCAAAATTTGGGGGGAGGGGGTCGAAAAAAGTCAAAAAAGACCAAAAAACACACTTTTTTCAAATTTTTTTGATTTTTTCCAAACTGGAAGGGGGTTGGGTACATGGTTGGCCAAGTTGGGGGGGGGGGGGGGTTCCCCCCACCCCCCCCAAGTACAGGTATGAGAACAATACGATAAACAAACAATATATTGGTAAAACACCAAGGCCGAAAACCCGAGAGAGGCTAAATCACTGACTAAAAAATTTTGATGAAATATAACCTACTTTGTGAGAATTTGTTCATAAATTCGTGAAATAGTGATACTTACAAATGCATACAACCCTTGCTTGTGGCTTACGATCCGAGGAAATAAATAACCACATAGAAAAGTCGTTTGTGGCTAATGATCCAACGAATAAAAGCTGAAAAAATTAGAGACGCCCAGAAAGAAAATCGAAAGGATCAAATGCATAAGTTTGCTTTGAAATAAGGCAATAAAGAAAGTTCAAGCATTCAAGTCAAAAAAAGATAGTATAAGACACTTATCATGCTTCACCCATCATGAGAATTACAGGCAGCAGATGCAATGCGTCAATAACACAAAAATTTGAGCTCTCTGAAAAGAAACTTTCGTTGTATGAAAAGAACATGCATGATAATTTTTATGAAAAACTCAAGGGTATACATTGCTTAGCCTCAGATCAGATAAGTAAGGAAACTAAACATTGAAATTATGTCAGCTTTTCATTGCTTCGTGTTGATTTCAGAATTTTGATTTTTGCACAGGCTAGGTTGCAATGTGCAACCTGTGACGAAAAATAAGTTGCACAAAAAAATTTTTAGTTGCTCAATTTAAATTCACTTGATTTCATTTGAAAAACGATGAAATGCTAGTTTTTTTGTATTTGATCCAATTCGCATCAGTTCTAGGCTCTAAAAACTCAATTTCCTGACATTAGGGACATCATGAAAAGGCTAGCAACGATACCTGTAATTGGGAGGGTTGGGGGGGGACCCCCCCCCCCCAACTTGGCCAAGCATATACTCAAACCCCCCCCCCCCCCAGTTCGGAAAAAATGGGCAAAAAAGCGTGTTTTTGGTCTTTTTTGGGGAAAATTTCGACTATTTTCGACGCCCCCCCCCTCGACTGGTCGGACCTCTTACAGTTATGCTAGCAACAGTCACTTGTTGGGTGAGCGCTGAAAAATTTCGATTCTGAGAATTTTAAAATGTCGAAAAACTCATTTTTTGAGCTCATTCTTTGGCAATTACGAATTCTTCCAACATTTACTCTTTAATAAAAGATCTAGTGTTTTAGTGAATTCAATGAGTTTCCAGATAGGCGACAAATTATTTTTTAATCACTTTCGGAATGCAATAAGCATACCTGTAGTTGGGGGGGGGGTTGGGGGGGGGGGACCCCCCCCCCCCAACTCGGCCAACCCTATACCCAAAATCATTTTCCCCCCCCCCAACCCCCCCCCCCAGTTGGGAAAAAATTAAAAAAATTTGCCAAAAAGTGTATGTTTTTTGGCCTTTTTTGGGAAAAATTTCGATTTTTTCCTACCCCCCCCCCCAAAATTTCGGATTTACCCCCCCCCCCAACTGGTCGGAGGTCTTACAGGTATGGCAATAAGTTTATGTTTACGAAAGTTAAACTTGCCAAGAACCGCAAAACGACTCTGTGAGAATAACTGACAACAGTCTCGATTTAGTCAGATACGTCAAAAAATCGTTACAAGATCAAATATTTAATCAGAAAGCGTTGATGTTAAAAAGCTATGAGAATAAACTAGGACTACATTTTCTGAATGCACCAGAGAATTAACCAATCAAATCAATCACCATGTTGAGAATATAAACCAATCGTGAATCATGAAAGACCACCCCTCAACCAATCACATAATTCCGCCCATTTTGGCGGGAATGATCCCTCTGCTACGGAAAAAAATTTTTTTTCGGCAAAAACTTTGTTTACTGTAGTTTTGAAAAAATTGCTCGCGATTTTGAAAACTAAGCTCACGAAGATCACAAATTCATCGAGCGCTGATTATGATGCATGTTGGTTTTCAAAATTTTTTTCAAAAAGTACGATCAATTCTTTCAAACGCTCTCTCATTTTTTTCAAAAGCGACGGGACCATTTGAAAAAAATGACGCCGAAATTTTTTGAAAAAAATGCTCGCGGAATTGAAAAACCTACTCGCGATGTTCGCCAAAATTACTGTAATTGGGTGTGCTCCGTTAATTTTTTCAAACGTGAGCAGTTTTTTCAAACCTTTTCTCAATTCAAATGATCCTCTTGTCTTTCCGTATCTTTAAAGGAGTCTTTATTGAGGATAAAGTTTGGAAATGAGGAAGAAAATTTTGAGCATGGTTCTCAATCATTATGGAAAAATATTGTGGGAGTTCGAAATCTAAAAGATGCATTTTGGTGAATTTTATAAGGTCACAATCTCAGAATTTTCCGGTTCTGACTAAATATAGTAATTGTCGGGTTAATTACGGATGGCAGTGGCCGCCGCAAATTTTTTTGTGCCAAAAACCATGTTTTGGCACAAAAAAAACACTGATTAGGGACGTGCTTTATTGTCGAAAGTCAACGAATTTGGAAATCTAATTTGAGTTTATTTTTCCTTTAAAATTTTCCGTAGGCTTAGGCTTAGGGTACAGCAGCGCAGCTGCGCTCTTTTGGCGCTTTTCCCATGCATAATTTTACTTGTTCTTTCTTCCCTTCATCATGAAAACCCCCAAAAACCGGCGTCAGAGAAATTTCGGCGTGGCCACCGCCATCCGTAAAAATTCCTAATTGTCTTCTGGCGTCCGCCGTGGCGCGGTCGTTAGCATAAGACTTCCACTTACTAATTATCCCTCAACAGTTTCTATTAATTGACTTACCTTATCTCTGTTTTAATTCGTTAAGTCAGTATTTTGCTGAATTTTGATATTTTTCATCAGCCTCTTCAGTCTTCATTCCTTTAAGAAGTCCGACCAGTTGGAGGGTGGGTGGGTCTTAGAATCCCGAAAAAGTCGAAAAAATTTCCCAAAAAACGCTTTCGACCAAGTTTTGAGGGCTTCCTCGAACCAGTATTTTTTTGCCAAAAACTTTTTGCCCCATTTGAGGAAAACCCCCAAAAATTTTCTCCTCACGAGGAAAAATCAATATTTTTAGTTTCTTTGCTCGAAAATCGTTCTTCAAAATTATTTCTGATGTGTTTTTTCAACATTTATCATTAGCTTGCATCTTATTCAACCAAAAACCGATATTTTTTGCAAAAAGCTTCGAGCTATGACCATACATGCACAGCATAGAAGAAATTCTGCTGGGGGTCAGCCAGGACAGGTGGTGAAATATACAAGATTTTTTTTCGTTCTTGATAATGAAAAGGAAGGTCTTGGAAAGGTCTTCTAACGTCCAAACAGCATATTCTTACAAGTATATTAGTCAGATGTGTGAAATAATTTGCTTATAAAGCATTTTTAAAAGTTTTAACGTTACTCCTTTGAGTCAAGTATATGCTTTGTTTAGAAAAATTGTCAAACTACAGCATCATTTCCATTTTCATGACGACTTTCTCTTCTCTCTTGTTCATTTTCATTCGTCAACTTCTCAATCGCTGGGGGGAGTCAAATCTGCTGGGGGCGGGTTTTTTCTCAACAGGCAATTCTGCTCCTCAGGTCAAAATTTTACAGGCCAATAGGAATTTTAACAAGTCAAAACTAAAAAGTTTGTAAATAAATGTGGTAGTAAAAATACAGTTTTTTTCAACAAATTTAGTCAAAAACACTCTTCAAAATAACAGTAGAGGCCCACACAACAGATCAATCATTTTTAATACATTCCTCATCACACACAGAATAATAAGGTTCACAAATTAGGTCAGTTATTATTTAAATCCATCATCAATGTTTTTTCGCACGAGCCAGGCCAGGCTTTTTTTTTTAGTCATTTTAGGAGCCTGGGCTCCTAAAGTACTCTGCGTTGATACCACTGCTTAATCTGATAGAGTGTGT